>JAZHYW010053827.1:0-31217 GCA_037355805.1 Ixodes ricinus
TATTGAAACTTCATCACAATCGTGTATTTGGTGTTTCGTAATACTTTCTAAAGCTTTGTGCTCCTGATTACTACGATCGCTTTGATAGATGTCCCTTTACAGTAAAGACAAACGTATCAAGATTGGTAAAGGTGGAAACCAAATGGATCATCGCTCAGGTTTATATGCATCTGAAAGTTAATTCTCCGCATTATTACCCACACTTTTCAAGTTCTTATGAGAAACATTTTCACTACCCAACTTATTTTATTCCTTTCCCCTGTTCCGAGCTAGAACGTAGAAATCAAATCACTTTAAAAATATTTTGTTTAATGAATGCCGAGTCAAGTACTTAGATGTTTTTTTACGTCTACAAAATGTTTCGCTCTAAAACAATATTATGCAATTCGCCTTTAATAAAAGGCTTACCGCAGTTCCCTTCGACCTCCGGCCCGACGACGGACCCTTTTCGTCGTACCTGCAAATCGTATCCTCTGCCGTGACGGCTGCTTGCCAGTCACCCTCACGCGTTTTGTGCAAGTACTGCATACCAGACGAACTACAGCTGCTTCGCCAATGAACACCAGAATCGAGAAGGACACACCCACGAGCCAAGCAAGAAAAAAGGGTCTCAGGTCGCTGAGATTCAGAACCAGTTCTTCTGGGTGCATCGAACTACCCTCGTAAAAATATCTTCTCTTGTACTCCGTGAATGCAAAATTCCTTTCGTACAGGCCAGCCTCTACCGCGCGACTCAACGTCGCATCGATGTCGTGGCGGTAGACAGAAGATGCCCTCATTTCCGGTCCTACGGGGTACGAGAACGCGGTGTCTTCGGTCTCGACGTAGCCTTTATCATAAAGCTCTCGTCTCAAATCCTCGCTGCGACCCGTTCGAAAGTTGAAGGTAAAGAAGGTGTCTCTTCCGTCAGCGGCGATCTTGATCTCTCGATACATCTTTGAATTCGAATTTCGAGTGTGGAAGCATTGGCTTCCTGTCTTGATGGCACTTCCGTGCTTGGACATCCATGCTGACTGACTCAGTCTCGAGAATATATGGAATGTACTTCAAGGACGCAGATCCGGTGACCTTTGATAAGAAGGTCCTGAAATGAAGCAAACTGAGTGACTTCTCCGTCGAGCGGAAGGTTGTTTAAAAGCGACGTAATGCGGCCCTTGAAGACAGTCGACATCACAACAAACATCAAGGCCATCACGCCGTATAGAACTCGGTACGTTTGCGTGTTCAGCAAACGGGTGTGAAGTTGAACGCTTTGTTGAAGGAATGCCGCCACCATCAAAAATATAAAGACTAATGCATCAGCCTTCGGCCTTAGCGTCACCTTCGCAATGAAGCCATAGGTCAAGACCAGGAACAGGCAAGACGCCAGAAGTGCTATCCATACCTCCTTCAAAAATGGCAAGATAAATATTGTCTCCTTGGGAACTGGATTACGCTTGCGAACATAAAAGGAATAACCAGCCGATCCAAAATGATGGAGAGCAATAAGCACGTCTGACACGTCTCTGTCTGGGCGATTGTTTAAACTACTTACAAACGAGCTCAGATACATATCCTTAACTGAGAAGGAATCTCTAGTGCTAACCGAAGCATTGCGGTACGCCAAGAGCATTAAAGTAACGTTAAAGCTTGGATGATTGCAGTCATTTTCATTGAAACATGCAAAATGTACATAGCTCCCGTTGACCGTTCGTCGCCGTGTTGACAACAGCTCACTTGTGAGAGTCTGGTGTTTAGCGACATTCCTTTCGAACTCGCTAGTCAAGAAAATACTGCCGTTGTAGAAATCTATTACGTATCTACCGCTGGCTCTACGGTAAGGGGGCAGATATGGTTCTACTGAAGTCCATGAATTATGACACGGAAAATGACTGGCGTTGTCCGCTACGACGAAAGCAGTCATGAAGTAATCTGTATCGATGGTATGTAATAGGTGATTTGATACGCATTTCCCGCATACGAAGAAAACCATATGAAAAAACACCTGCCTATACTTGTTGCACGGCTTGTCATTGCAAGCGTCCCGGTGCTTCTTGCCGTCAGTCCACAATGTTACCGTTTCTTGTCGGGACTTGAGAAAATCTTTGAACGCCACAGAGTTGTCCTTGAGGCAGTCTGAGGGCACAAAGACGTTCAAAAACTTGTTCCCAGGATCGAAGGAGAGGAGAACGTCGTTGAGGATGTCTACCAATCTACTGAAGACACTCCCTGGTCCTTCATACTGGATATTTTGAAAGGTGGTCGGTGCTGCCAGGAGTACCGCCAAGAAGATAGCCTTTTCCGGAAAGGAGAACATGTTTGAATGTCAGGGAGAGCTATATATTACTTAAGGATCCTCTTGTCTTTTCTCACAGTTGAGAGGATAACGGGGTAGAGGATTGCATATCTTTTCAACCGTACATTTTATGGTCGTGGGCTAGCGCCATTGTCAATAAAGAAATGCAAATTCATCGCGATTGCGCGGGCCGGCACCAGCTTCTCTAAGTGGTCTGATCGCACGCGATGCCACTCCGACACATATTTCTGGTCGATGCAAACACATTTCCAAAGTGTAGGAACGGACGCCTAATGGACCTGCCAACCGTACGTTCAGCGCTCAGCAACCTGCCACAAAAATGCATTAATGAGACATCACTGTATTGTGTTATGCGAATCGAAATGCCGAAAAAAAGTGTTTGACTCAGCTTGCTCGTTCGAAATTCAATATTTTCGACTTGTCGCAAATCATAGCGTAGGTAAACTAAAACGTACAAGACAATAATAAAAAAACAATGGTGTTTTTTGTTTTGTTACATAGTTGAATTATAATAGCTGTAAATAAGTGGAGAAATTAGATAGAACTTTAAAAAAATATATATAATTTATTTGTCGGAAGGGTGTTAGCGATATGGATGAACTATGTTCCTTGAATATGCGAATGTTTGTGCACGCATGTCTCGGGGGGCGGGGGGGGGGGGGTATTTTATGCGAAAATTTGTGTTACACTTATTTGGATTAAAATATTCAGCATTTCAGGAGATGCTAAATTATATCCAAACGCTTTCCAAGTTAATTTACTTGAAGTCTTTTTGTTAATTTTATGCATTATTTTTTCCATGATGGCAGAGGTGGCGCCTACATTTTGCAATGTCCAGCAAAGAGGTTTATTGGATCACATTTTATTTATATATTTCGAGGATGAAGAGGATGATAACGCGGCCAAGCACTTGACAGAAAGGTGACTTCAGCTGTTAACGTTTTTAAATTTATGTTAACCATTTTGTTCTTAGCCCGAGCCTGAGGCAGGAAAAGAGGAAAGTTTCAAAGTAGAAGAAAAATGAACAGTCGAGGACACGTCTCTACAACAGTTCTAGCCCGAGAACAGTCTCGGGCTAAGAACAAAATGGTTAACATCCACCAGCTCGCCTGCGCACTCACTGCATTATCATAGATTTATGTTCTTCGAAATATATTTAAACTTTTCGTGATTCACCGAACGCGGAAGGGTCGAGGCGGGTGCTTCACAGCTAAATGCGGTTTACAAGCTTCACGCAAGCCTCGCGTCACCAGTCGTCTTCCGCACGGTTACAGAAAGATTTGTCGGAGATGTTTGGCTAAGCCTCCGATTAGTGCGACGAGGGAAATTATCGAACTCTACAACGTCTGCAGCAGGTGACGTGTCTTGAGCATTTCGATCCCGACACGCTCAAAGCAGACCAGAAATAATTAAAAAGAAACATTGCAGCCATGACGATTATAATCTGCGGAAAACGGGGAACAAGGGGGACAAAGGACAAACAAAAAATATCTCCAAAGACATCTAGGCGACTGGTGCACGACCGAAAAAATTCGCATTGTCCTGGTATCGAACCTGGGACATCTTCATTTCCAGTGGGACGCTCTAGCAACTGAGATAACCAGGAGTTAGACGTCAGTAGAGCGCATCAGTCACCTACAGCTGTGTTTGGAGGTTTGCGTTTTCCCGTTGTCCCTCTTGTTCTCCTTCCCCAGAAATTATTATCGGCATTCTTTTCCAGCTCGCTTGCTCCTTTGCATTAATTGCATTATCATTGTAGCCAATATAGTATAGCCTCGATTAATTACTTTTTATTTATTAATTTATTTAAGAGTACGCTTAGGTGCTCTTTGACATTCCAGACGAAATTATTGGTTTGTACGTTGACGAAACTTAAAGCATATACAGGTGGAACAGTTTTTGTCCAAGTATGGGTTCTGTCTGGACGTTTTGGCCCTTAAAAAGCCTCAAGAGCCCGAGGTAAAGACAAATTTGACTCACCTCTGGCAAGATTCTGGGTATCTTGGCCCCAATTCGCCAAACAAGTGCCAAAGTCAGGCTTCACTGCTACTAGTCTGGTTGTCATCCGCAGAGTGTTGAACCATAACCGGACCGAACCGAAAACCGGGAACCAACCCGTCAGTTTAGCCGAACAGAACTGAACCGAACCAAAATATTCACCGCCATCCCAGAACAGAACCGGAACTTAAGGGAAAAAATATAACGGTAACTGGTTCAAAACGGTTCACAAACGGTTAACGCTCTCTTTTTCACAACGAAGTTTTTTATGTGCGTCAGCAAAAACTCGCACTGCCCTGTCTCTGTAGTCGTCGCAAGCGCTTGCGTGCCTAGATTGTTTCCGCTTTCCCGGGGTGGCGGTCTAGTCGCGCGTGTCTACTTTCCGCCGAGTGGCGGTCCCGTCGTGCGTGTTTAGTTTCCTCCGGTTCCTCAAGGCGGCGATTGTCGTCCACGCAAATGTATATAAAAAACAAAAACAAAAAAGTTGCAGTTCTCCATTTTTAATTTTACTTCTTTCGTCGTAATGGGGAGGCCGCGTATAGTCCGGACTCCCGAAGAGCAACGCGCCTACGAAGAGCCACGGCGGGAACGGCAACGACAATGTCAGCGGCGGCGGCGGGCGGCAAGCACCACCGATGAAGATCGGACACCAAACGCCAAACACATGCGGCAAACCAGACAAGACAACGGACGTCGCGGGAAGGAGAACGCATCACAAAGACGCAGGTACCATGCTGGTAAATTGGACAACTTTGATGGAGCATACGCTAAATTCAAAGGGGACTCTCTGGAGCAGTCAGTTTAGGGGTAGTTGTAGGGGTGTGTCGATCGGCTGTGGTTCGACAACGACTTGATCAAGCATCGGCGAATGTGCGGGATCCTGCAAAGCGGACTCGTGCGCTGCAAGTGTTGTCGGTGACCACTTGTACTTCATCGATGATCACCGATCAAGACAATAAGTGTGTTCGTACCTTTGTTCGAAATTCTGTGTCATGTCTGTGTCGTGTGCTAAACAGCTTCGCTGGTCATCCACCTTCACAGACTGGAATGGCTCACGATATTTTGTACTACAAAATTAATATTTGTGAAATAAAAATCGGCAGCTGGTATTTCTATGTAGTGATCAAACTGGCATATACCGAGTTTCAATATATGAGCTTTTGTGCGTTTTTGTATTGGCACTACAATTAATCGTATGTCGCGTGGTCACGTGACGTCATGGTGTAAAGACATGCTGTCAAGTAATGTCACGTCAGGTGTCCCCGTGACGTAGTCACGTGACTCAGTACGTCAAGTCGACTTCTATCTACATGAGATGGAGGGCCACAGTGATCTTCAGCTGTGCGGCGCCGACGACGTCATGTTGGTGCTGCGATAAGCGTACGACATGCAACTGACCTAGCCAAGCTATCAGATTGAGAAAACAAATCTTAACAAAAGCGGATCAAAATGCGAATTCCACGCGTTGCCTATTTGAAGAGAGCGTTCGGTGACGGCCACTGGTGCTGGCGCAAGCGCCGTGCAGCGTGGCTGTTGCTCGCGGAAATTAAAATCGACGGGAGGCATCATACGATTGACCGGCGTGAGTTTCACACGCTGTACGGCTGTTTGCAGGCGTCTGTTACAAGACTTAGGTAGTACTATGCACAAGAGTTTGCGTGGTAGGTTGATTAGCTATAATAATGGTTTAGTTAAACTAGGAGAACCTACGGCGGACGCCCTTGCATATCGCGTGGTGCAGAGCGTTCATTCTCAACTCAGGATCGCGAAACTCGTCAAACACAAAGTTGTGGCCGACGTTCGCAGAGCGTGCTGATTGGACTCCCGCGACGATCGCGTCACGCGGGACGGAATGTCAATCATCCAACCACTCTCGGGACTCAAATTCCAGCAAGATTGTGAAACATAAAGTCGTAGCGAGATTCATCGGAGCGCGCGCGAACAGCAGCGTGGGGCCAGCCGATTGAACCGCTGCAGTGATGACGCCGCGCCAGCGTGTCCCTAAAAAAATTGGGTTGTGTGAATGTTTACACAGTCTAGAACTTGGTCTGCCTCAACAGGTGACGAGTCTCCCAGCTGTAGATGAGCAATTTAGCCAGTGCAGTAAAACCGCAAGCCTGGGGTCTTTAACGTGCATCACGCAGTAGTGATACACGACTGCACGCCGGTACGATGCTCATCCAGATCGAAACGGGCAGGGGTGGGGATTGAGCCCAGGATCCTGGGTTCTGCAGCGCGAGCTTTCGCTCCACGTGCTCCGAGCTGGTGTGCGCTAGCCCACTCGGCCACCGATCCCTCCTGTCCCTACATCCCTTCGCCGCGTTAGAGTCAATGCTGTCTAGATTGTCCCTAGGCGGGCTGTGAATACGCTGAATTTAATCGTTGCAAGATCCTCGTTTGTGGAAGTTATTGATGTCGGCAAAGTCAGTATTGACAACCTGACTTTCCTCTTAATTCCGTTGATGAAAGCAGAATTAACCCCAGTTTGGCTAATCTTGGAATGCCGACCACACCGACACTTCTTGGTAGCCTACGTGGCCAATCGGCACTACTTAGCAAAAAAGCAGTAAAACGACTTTGTCCCGCCGATGGGCGGGCAACCGCCCGAAGGCGAAATCCGCCAGAAAGCGGACAACGCTACTCGCCTGCCTCTGACCAAGGCACATCGTGCTACTCTTTGACCATATCCAAAATGCCGAGAGAAATCAAAGGAACCGCAGAGACGTTTTTCAGGGAATTCTGCTTTATCGGCGGAAATAAGAACGATATCAGACTGTCAATTTCGACGGTGATGGTTTTAGAATCCATGGAATTACACCAATCTTCCGCCGTGCTTCTTAGAGGCATTCCAAACATGTTAGTTGAAGCTGATAATCTTTGTCGGGACGTCACACGTATGGACCACGGTCGCCTCCGCGAGCTTTCTCGTGCTGTTCTTGTCTGGCGCCCTGGGACTGGTAGGGATAGATCTCGCCCCTTCAATGAAAAACGTCACGAATGTAAGCGGATCTGCGGGCAATCCTTCGGCTCCTCCCCAATATGTCGTAACGCAAAGAATCTTTGTGTTTGACGAGTTGTGGCCATTCATCCCGCCAGCATTTGGCGCGTTCATGCGGTGGTGCAGTGAAGACCAGCAGAGCTCGACAGCATAGTTTCCGCATACGCGCACTAACCTACAAAAAATATGCACCGGAAGCTCGTGGAAACCGCAAAAATAAGACAAAATATAGAGCAATGCGGGAAGCAGCTCTAATCCTTTACAAAATGAAGAAAAGGCATCGAGAAGCACCAAAGCACCGGCGTTCCGTCGTAGCCCAGTGTTGCTTGACTAACAGCTAACCCGTTGGTTGCCTGCAAACAAGCAGCTGCAGGTTCGCATCTTTAACTTCGCATTGTGGTCATATTTTGTGCCACCAAAGCCATACCAGTCGTTTAAATTGGTTCGCTTTTTAACGGGAGTTGCCCTTCCTTCACGTTTTGAGTCACTATAGTATTGTCAACATTCATGGTAGCCCTTAAGACCCGAGGTCACTATTGTTTTTAGTCGCTCTTAAGAAACTCGTAAGATTGTTTCTGCATTTAGGCTTTCTAACCAACTGTTTATACGGATGATCTTTGCGTCGAAATAACGCAGAGTTACGCGGAACCGTGAGCTGTTGTACAGATGCAGCTTTTTTCGGATGAGCGAGTTGACCCGTGCCCTCTGTAGTCTCTGGCAAGACGAGAACGACAGAGCGTCCTTCGAAATCCCGGCCTCCAGCGTGCACTCCCTGCCTTCCGCCGTGCTTTGCCTGCGCTTGCACGCTCGAGGCTCACGAGACGACGAAGCAGCTATCGAAGGTAAGAGTTGTTCAAGCTGGAGGCGGGACAACCAAAAGTCCTCCCGGCCGTTCTAATCCTGTCTTTCACTATAGGTTCCACAGAATCTGTCTGCCTGTCACGGTACCAATGTATGCTGCGTCTCTCTGACTCTCTCCACGCTGGGTCTCAATATAACTGCAGCAGTTTATCGCCACCCTGAAACCACCCAGTTCTCAAGAATTGTGGTGGTTCGAGTATTCTATCGTGGGCGTTGCATATGACTAACAGTCGCAGCACGACTATACGCTTATTACGCCGGAGCCCCGCAACAAAACTGGAAGCACCTTTGGGACTAAGCGCGGATTACGCCGGAGCGCCGGACAACGACTAAAAGGGAAAAATGTCGGAAAGTTGCTGCAAGCAGACTTGTACGTAGTTCAACTTCTCTACTCAAGTTACTGTAGGTTACCTACTTTTCTGAGTAGATTAGTAACTTTCAATTACATTTTTATTTCGGTAATTAGTAGTTTACTTCAATTACTTTTTTCGAGTAACTTCTACTCAAATTACAAGTTACTTTCGAATTTTAGTGATTTTTTTGCCTATGAACGAACATTCCCGCACAAAAAGAGATAAGATGTTGGAAAATCAGCTGATATTTGCAAAGAGGGGGAAGCATGTGGCGTAGGCAGGGGGGGGGGGGAGAAGGACGTTTGAAGAATCCGAAACCCCCCAAACTTTTCACGAGCCCGCCACGGCAACAACCCTGCTGCGAGGCGCGGGGAGCGAACAGACACGACGCAAGAGAGGCCGAGTAACTGTGGGATTAGCGCCGAAGACGCGTTTATTTGTGCTCCGAAGCTCGAGGAGACGTGACCCATTTGAAGAAAGCTGGTCCCCGCTTCTCCCCAACGAAGGAACTCTCGCCCACTACAGGAGGTGTACACACTGCATCCGCACTCAAAGGAGGCAACAAAATGCAGCACCCGCTCTGAAGCCCATCTGGAGCTCCCGTTGTTTGTGCTGTACTCGAAGAATTGCGTGCTAAAGGGCAACGCAAAGGTGACATTTTGCTTTGCCTTTCCTCCCAAAACTCAGAATATGCAGATCTTCAAAGATTCGAAGATCGTTCGAGACACCCTAGTAATTCCCCTAACGTTTTTATATAAAAAAGAATAAGCAAGCAGTGTTGGGAAGTACTCTAAGTACATGGAACTTAAAGTACTACTCTTTAGAAAACTTGCACTTTACTTGAAGTACATTCTCTGAGCTTGTACTTGTACTTTACTAAAGTATTTTTCTGGTACTTTCCGAGGAGAGTAAAACTCCCGAGTTCTATGTATATTCGTCTTAATTTGAAAAAAACAAAAAATGGCGTATTGTCGTGTGAAAACGCGCACTTCCGAGACGTCATCTGGTTATTTCTCTGAGTGAAGTAATGGCGGCTAAAAAATCGACCCATGTTAGTGCCTTATAAGTTTATTGTGTCAAATAGCTTGTCAGCGAGAGTAAAACAACTACTCCGTGACGACTTCACTTGATACAGTATTTGCTGCCACTTCCGTGAAAAAGTGATCCACCTCCGATTACCTCTGGAGCAATGCTTACCAGTTAAAAAAACACTGTATAGGGAATGAAAGGGCATCAAGAAAGATAGTGTTAAAATTACTTGTACTTTACCTTGAAATATATTGTATTTATAGTGTGTTACGTCGAGTACATTGCACCCGGTGTACTTACTACTTTACTTGAAGTACATATACCTCTCATTTACTTTTTACTTTACTTCAAGTTCTTTTTAGGTATACTTTACGCAACACTGTAAACCAGCAAACGCTGTCTAAAAATCAAGCTGAGGTAGTGCTAAACCTCAAAGTAGAAATGATACATTTGCAGTACATCATTGACTAAAAGAACAAAAAAGTTCAAAACAATTAGGCACGCAGAAGCAGAGCCATCTATTGAGGCATTTCTGTGAAAAAGCAGGCCGATTCATATTTGGCTAGCGCAATTTCGCTAACAAATCAAAACCTATGCGTGGTGAACGGCAACACACTTAAGAGAGCCTAGGAAAATAAGTAAATTCGCTCCTTTTTAACTAATGAGTGCAGTGAGCAACAAAAATAATATGTGCGAGACCTATTTCATCTAAAGATAATTGAGAATGGCAAAAGCGCCATTTCAAGGGGCTAAAAAAGTTGACCTAAACTTCTAATAAATTTACAAATATACATTCTAACCAAACATTGACAGTTGCATTCTGCATACTCTAAAGTGTAAGCATGTAAAATTTGGTTGTGGTAGGGCAATATCGTGAACAACAATTCTTGTGTGGGAAGACTCGAGTGCTCCAAAATTACATTTAAAAAAAACATGTTGAAATATTACCATATATGTGAAGCGACACTCATTCACACACAGCAAAAATAATTTTGTATTAATAATTTCCGTCAGAAATTGAAGCTACAGAAGACTTCGATGGAGAAAAGCTGGCTAGTCCATATTACTCAAAATAAATGTAATGGCGGGCGAAGTCACAATTTCTAAAATCGCATAAAAAAAATGGCTTTAATTTATGCTTTTCTAGATTACCGCGAGTTCTGCACGTGTAGATACGACTAATTTCGCCACTAAAATTGTCCCTAACTATTTTCATTCATTAACTATGAAGATTCAAATATGCTAATACACCCCAAAACCCGAAAGAGCATTTTTTTGCGTAATATTGATGTTTTTTTCTATCCGGATCTCGCCTTAAAATGTAAAACGTTAGCTAATTACTTTGTGTCAATTAGCCAGTTTGGCACATCGCAAAAATATCTCTAACTTGCTCAAGGACAGTGAACAACACTGCGTTGGTTCGACATATGTAGCGTACACCAGCTTTTTTTAAGTCTTGGCACAACTTAGCTTAAACACCCTGCATAGTGAACAGGCATATACGCATTACGCACATGCTCCAAATCGCGAAAGGTCTTTTCGTGTCCTTTTGCACGTTCAATACTTAGCGTTAAAGTCGAAGGACGCGAGAAACAACTATTTTAAAAGGTATTTCAATATTTATTACAAATCTATGCTCTCTAGTAACAAAACAAAATAATCAGCATAAAAAACAACTACGTTGTTAACAGAGGGTACAGAGTTGTCCCTTCTGTGAACAACTATGTGTCCTCTTTATTCTGCCTTGTGCTTGTGCGCTGTATATTTTAAACGTCGTACCTTACCAACACGCTTGCATTTTGGTACAAAATAGCACGGCGTAAGTAAAACAAACTATTGATTTACAAAAATAAAAGTCCTTAATATTAGAAAAGTGCAGTGCTAGCCACTTGACAATAGGTATGGTACAAACATCGATTCCACTACTCGGTCTATTTAGATGCAATCTGTTGTTTACCTTTGTGCCGTAGAAATGTTATCTTGTTTCGTCCAGGTAAGGGGCTAGCATGCATATTTTTACGTTCACTTTAAAATATCTGGACCGCCACAATAATTCGTATTCTATTGAATCCATCCACCGTTTAATGGTAAAAGGATTCAGGTTGAGAATTACCATATTGCGGTAAAGTGCTGTGATTATACTTAGACAGAAGGTGGGAAAACCCAGGCAACACAGGCTGCTACGACAGACAGATCGGCTTAAACCGACTTAGTGTCAGGGTGCATAAACTTCGTCGTTCGAGCAGAGAAGGATACACAGCAAGACTTGCAGTTTCGCGTACCAGTGCGCTATTTCGTTGCAAGACTATACACCGGATATTGTCGCAAAGTCTCTGAGTTAAGCAAAACAATCCTGCGGGCTGCAAAATATAATTCGCCTGAACCGCCAGCGATGTTGCCATTACTACAAGGGATAATGTTCCTGCTTGTGATTTTGGAGAAAATGACTTCCCTGGACGGTGTTAAAGTCCGAAGACACTGGGAGGGTCCTCAAGAGCATTGGAGACATACCCAAAACGTGCATGCGTTTTATTGAGTCAAGGAACGAATTTCTGGACATCTTCGTACCCGTAGGCTGCCTCAAGGACAACACTGAATTCTTCAAGGCTTTCCTGGACTCCCGAGCGAAACCGGTCACGGTCTGGACAGACGGCGAGATGCACTCAAGTCTTTGCAAGGCCAATATGTGCTACACATTTAGGAGGTTGATTTTTCAAATAGTTTATTTCATATGTGGCAAATACGATATTAATAACCTATGGCATAGCCTCAATGAAAATTACTTTATGTCTGCTTTCATCGTAGCAGAAAACGCGAAACATTCATCGAAAATTAATCTAGAGTTTTTTAAATTGCCACATCTCCCACCGTACCCTAGAGCCAGCGGTAGATACGTAATGAGTTTCGACAACAGCAGTCTCATCTTGACTAGCGAGTTTGAAAGGAAACGAATCGAACCCCAAACTCTTACGAGGGGTCTGTTAGAACGTCAACGGACGCTTAATGGGAGCTTAATACACGTCGTGTGTCTAAGCACTTACGCCTGCCAGCATCCAAGTATCAACGTTACATTACAGCTGTTGACGCACCGGAACGCTTCGGTTAGATTTGACAGTAACTTCGACATTTACGAGCCATATTTGAGCACATTTATAAATAGTTTGAACAACCGTCCAGACAGAGACGGCGAAGACCTATTTGTCGCGCTTCATCATTTCGGATCGGCTGGTTTTTCATTTTATGTTCGCAAGCGTGATCCGGTCCCCAAGGAAACAATATTTATCTTGCCATTTTTATGGGAGGTATGGGTAGGACTTCTCGTGTCTTGCTTGCTACTTGTCTTGGCGTATGGCCTAATTCTAAAGTTCACGCTGAAGGTGGACGTGAATATTTCCGCCTTTGTATTTCCGATGGTGGCGGCATTCTTTCAGCAGGGCACTCAGCTACACAGAAGCCTGTTGAACACGTATCAGTCTCGATTGTTGTACGGCGTAATGGCATTAATGTTCGTCGTGGTGTCGACAGCATTCAAAGGCCGTCTCACTTCGCTTCTGAACGACCTTCCGCTCGATGGAAAAGCCACAGAGTTCGTGTCGTTTGACCATCTTGTTAGAAGAGGACATCGACTCTGCATCCTTGAAGATGCAGGCATACTCGGTACACTTGGACCACAAATAATCTTTAAGAATGATGGACCGATCCAGACGGAAAGCAAATGCTTCCAAAGTTCGAACTCCGCTCTACACAGTCGTCGCTCGATTAAAATATCAGCTGACGGAAGGGACACCTTCATCACTTACAACTCGCGAACTGGACCCAGCGAGGCTTTGAGGCGAGAGCTTCTCGCAAGAGGCTATGTCGAGACCAAAGCCGCCTTGTTCTCGAACCCCGTAGGGCCAGAAATGAGGCCATCTTCAATCTACCGACAGGACTTCAGCGCAACGTTGAGTCGGGCGATTGAGGCGGGCCTATACGAAAGGTATGCTACCCTTGTCGAGTACAAGAGCAGATTCTTTCACGAGAATAATTTGGAACATACGCAAGAACTGGTTCTAAATTTGAACGATCTGAGACCGTTCTTTCTGGCTTGGGTCGTGGGTATGTTCTGCTCGGTTATTGTGTTTATTTTTGAGGCGATCTTATCGCGTGTGAGAGTCCTAAATTGCACGGAGGACGCGAGGATGAAACCGAAACAACCTCCACGACGCATGATACGAACCACGCGCCTTACGAAAAAAGATCGTAGTAGCGTTGTTAAGAGAAACTAAAGGAAAACTTTGAAGAATGTTGAACCATTTGGCGTTTGTATTTTGACAACGTTATCGAAAGTGAATGCTCGAAACATTTTAAAATGAGGAGTTTTTACGTACACACTAAAAAACGTTTAGAGTCTTACACTCCCTATAACATATAATACACCCCAAAACTTCAGTTTGACATACACCGCAGTGACGTTGAACCGACGGTACAAACTATCTCTAGCAGCTTAATAGCCGAGTTGTACAATTTATTAAAATAGCTACTGTACGTGTGACTGCCTGCAAAAAAAGTAATCTGGGTATTTTTTTGGCCTTAATGCAAAACTTTAGTGTGCGTGTGTGTGTTTTTTTCCTGTAGTTTTTTATACGTACTTTAGATGTTTAATATGTTAAATCAAACCGTCATCAAGCCTCTTGTAAATGTTGGGGTCCTGCAAGCACTTTTTTACTGGTTTTTAATTTGCACCGAACCTGAGCGCACTGAACGTAGCAACTTAATGAAACTTTTCTTTTCTCGAAATTCGCTTTATTTTAAAAGTTATCGGCAAATCAAGATTACAAAAACAAGCAAAAAATAACCTCCCTCATGACGTCCTTGGTTGCTTGAGTGGCCGTGAACTAGAGGAGGGGTAGTGGGCTCATCGCGAGCGCTCACGGCTGCCGCACTCCGTGTCGACGGCGCGAGAGGGCGCCACTAAAGCATGTTTTGGATAGGTTGTATACAGCGTGCAGCCGGAGCGGCTCTCATTGCATTTGCTGTTCGATTAAACACTAATTCGACATGACACTTCATTGGCCACAAACGACAGCAAACACGGGGTAACGATCAGTTCAGAATGGGAGCTGCTTCGCGCTGCCGTACCGCGAAACGGCCATACCGTGTGACAAAGCTTCCCGCCGAAGGCCTTCGGAACGCTCGGAGCCGGTCAGATTCTCCAATACGTAAACGACCGCAGCGCCGCCGCGTACATCCGGGACCTTCCCGTGTCGGCGCGTGATCCCACTACTCCTCTCTAGTATGCGCCGCCTTTTCCACCGCTTGGTGGCGGGTATGTCGACGGGTCATTTCTTGTTTCCGTACTTTATAAACTGCATTTGTTTCTTTTCTGACCTAAAATAGTGAACAAAAACTACTTTCATGAATAATTGAAACGGTTCGCGCCACTTATATTTTGTATTTCGACCAAAAAGAAGCTGTGAGCGGCTCTGACCAGTAGTAAGCCCAGGACCTAAGACGTCACATTTCGCGCGCTTTCGGTACCGCGGGTCGCCCCCGTCGGTGGAGGCGGTTTCCGCGTCGTCCGGTTAAAATATGATGCACTGATATTTAGCTACCCTCTCGTGCCCGCCGGCTTGCCCGAACCCCAAGAGACGTGGAAACCGCAAAAAAGGTAGACGCTTAAATATGGTTGCAGGGCCCCTTTAAGTAGCACAGTTCCTCGGCACAGGCTTGGGCCAGACTGGCGCAATCAAGAGCCAACTTGAGTTGGACGCCAGTGCGTTGTACGCCGAGCTGAAGTTTTGGGGTGTATTATACACGACAAGTGTTTGATGGCTACAGGCTTTCTTTAGACTGTGGTTCTTTAAATATTTCAATTAAAAGATGATGTTTAATTAGAGCTTACCATAATCCTTTCTTTTTGCATTCAGAACTGATATGCATTTAGTGTATACTGCCAACTCTGCTTTCTTTCTATTCAAAGTTAATGTTCAGTGATAGTGTGCTGTGAACCTTACAATTTTACCATTGAAAGCCGATGTTTAAACTGAGTATGCTGCCACACATGTTTTTGTCCAAAGCTAACGTTCAGTTGGAGCATACTGTCAACTCTCTTTCGTGTCACTCAATGCTACTGTTTATTCAGAAGATATTATAACGGTCCCCTTTTTATTAAAAGCTGATGCTCGATTAGAGTGTACTGCGTACTGAGGCACAAACCGGGAAACGAATTTTTCGTGGACATTTAGGTTAACATGTAAGTGTGCGATCTAATCGACGAAGTTTCAAAATGTACTCAGCCCCCCAAATGCACTGAAATTCGAAATCCCAATAAGACCTGCTGTTTAATCGGTACATATATTTTATTATAAACCTTGGTTATCTCTACGCAAGTATGAGTCAAAATCAATTTTCGAAGAAACAATGCTCTAGCATATGTAGCATAGTTCGTGTGATCAAGTTCCTGTAAAACAAATTGCTCCCGAAATGTTAAAAAAAAAAAAACTACGACGCGTTCACATTGCTGGTATGGTAGAATTGTAATCAAGAGATGGGTGTTAAATACATCTTGAGTGAGGCATATGTTTTCTTCACTAGATGTGTTGCTGCATACAAATTTCCAGCCAGAGCCGATCTCATTTTTTTATTCAATAGAATACAAATGTCCCAAATACCTCTTGTGAATTTGTCGCTAGCCGTCATCCCGGTCTGCAAAATAGTCTCACTCTTTCTACCCTATATAAGGAGACAGTTGATTTGCACCGATTTGTGAAACAAGCGTGTTGACCCTGGAATTCATGAATTAAAAAAACATTCAACATTCTCACAGAGTGGGTGCAGTATTGTTCGCATAGTTTGTGGGTTTATGGCGTATTTAAGATTTACACTTGATTCTGGAATGATGTGTATTTGCTCTGTCAATAGTGGCCACGGTACTCGTGTGAATTGTGTGAGTATATGGGTGGTTTCATCTCAAATCGTGCAGGCAAAAAGGGTCGAATTTTTAATTTCGCTGAAAAAAATATATGTTATGGCGTCGTCTCTAAAAACGCAGTAGCCACAAACCGCAAGTCCGTCGGATTTTTTGTTCTCGACTTACGAATTTTAAAAGAGGCCGCGGCGGAAAGCAGTGTTTTTCACATCCGTCGTGGGTCGGATGTTTCGCTCGATCTCCCGTCGTGGATTTTCAGTCCACATTATATTAACTTTTTTCAAGCACTCTGTGGGCACAGGTAAAACGCTCTAATACCATGAAATAATTTTAGGCGTTTTGCTTTTTTTCTGTAAAAATGTCAAAAACGCCCCCTCGGTCAATTGTTGACGAACTTTGACAATTAAATACTGGCGATCTACTTGGGTTACATCAATATTTTTTATGTCTATGGAGAGCCCCAAACACGCTCTTTATAGATATTATAAAATGATTTAGCTGTATTAAATATCCTTAGCGGGACGTTTACGTTAATGTTATGCGAAAACCAAAAAGTACCAATTTTAAAATCGATTTTCTCAAAAAACCCATTTTTTATTTTTTTATTTTTTGTTAAAATGTAGATATGATAGTTGTCTACTCGAAAAGCAAGTCGAGAAAGTGTATATTTTGTTTGTATGTTCTATATTTAAGCATCAATATCGTACAAAAACGTGTTTTTACGGCTTGAAAGGGACTTGCGAATTGCGCGTCTTCACAAACTTGGAAATATTTTTGCATTTTTTTAAAGCTCCCACATAAAAATGAAATACAGTAGTTCCACCCTGTTATATTTATTGATCATTTAAATTTTATTATAGGCGGCAAGCTACATTGGAGCAGTTCAAAAGAGAAAGCAACACTTCTTAACAGACCAGCAGGCGTCGTAAATTTTTAATGTATAGAAATCGGCAGACGTCGTATTGATTCGGGGCCTTCATTGGCCTATATTAACGTCCCGCCCTTTCGGAACCAGCAGATGACCACGACCTTTCGCGCTCGTTGTGTTAGATAGGACGGCCCGTGACAGTAAAGCGAGCAGCGCACCCTGTGTCACGAGGAGTGAAATGGTACGAATGTGTCGTTGACGCGGCGAACAGTGACGGCCACCCAGGAGGAGTCAGTCAGTCAGAGTATTGCAGAAGGGAAAGCAAAGGAACTGTTGCCTGGGAGGATGAGAACACCACGGCCTTACAATATCGACGGTCAACAACAGTTCTGCCTGCCAAAACAACGCCGCGTGCGAGCTAAAACCGGCGGCGCGGGCACGCACACGAAGATGGGCCGGTTTCGTTAGGGATGTGGGAAAATTTTGAAACCAGCCATCCGTGCACGCGTGAAACGATACCGCGTATTTGCCCAAGCTTCGAACGCCCTATCCTAGAAATGGCCGTGCTCTGCAAAGTGGTTGTCCTGTGCTTGTCCTCCGTGTTTTATTCTTTCAATTTTATGTACTCTATCTCCCTCCGCGGAAATCCGATAGCACCGAAGGGTTATCTCTTTTGGAAACAGCAAAGCCCGGAGACTAGCATCAAAAACGAGCGTGTTGGTAAATATACTTGTGTCTATTCTGCCCGGAGACTAGTTGGGTCGAAGTCAGCCTCCTTGTCAACTATAACCGTTTGTGAAGAGTGGTCTTCTCCCGAGATGAAAAGTTAGCGCCGGCTGACGTGTTCTTTTGAAAAAGGGAAGGGGAAAGAGAAAGTTTGAGTAACTGCATGCAGTAACTACCTCGAAAGCTCCTCTCACGATATGAAGCTCGAGGCATGTTACGTCTCGGTTACCTTCTGGCGCACCGCTGCTTGAAACTATTCTTCACTTTGTTCCGCACAGCCCCGACGGATGTGCGGAACAGAGTGAAGAATAGATTCGAGCATCATCTGGACGCCATCATCCTGCCAGGCTTCAGTGTCGTGGGACTGGACTCGGCGTCGGTCAGTTAAGACTTTTTTTTTTTATTTCGTGAGTGTTTCTTCACTTCGCTGAACTTTGTTTCTCGGGTGCGGTTCTGCTGAACTTTTTTTATGTTTCGTTACTAACTGTTTGTTAGCATTGTTTACTTGTTTGGTTTATTTCTTCATGGCGTAGCGGCCTGACGGTGCTGTAGAGAGCGTGTTCGCACGCATTTGGTTGTGTCCCGTTTAGGGAATGCCCGGAGGAGTTGGTTTTTATTCTTGCCGCGTGCGGCTGAGTTTTTCTGTCTTAATTAATTTTTTTTTCCTTTACGTGTCGTTGACTTCTTTGTCTGACTCTCCACCAGGCGTGGACCTATCGCCTTGCCACCGCTCGAACCTAAATCTTTTATTTTTTTACCGCAATTTTCGTTAAGATCGGAGTTGGGTAATTTTATTCTTATTTATTTATTTTTATTCCCTACCCTTCTCCGTGACAATCTCTCCGTGTGTTTCGGATCGTTTTTGTGTCATCACTTTTGTGTATTACGGAAGTGAAAGGCCATTCCCTGGTGATCTGTGCGATGTGCGGTGAACAAACCCTAGCGTTTGGTTTCGGAAAGAATGGTATATAATAGATCAATGATGTGGTGATTTTTTATGTCTTAGTAATATGACAGCTAATAGCTAGTCATGCTAGTTTACAGTGAAAGTTTTATAAATCGAAAAAATACAACGTCTGTGCCTCTTCGATATTGAAGGTCTACTAGGCCTGCTGATTTGATTAGATATGTTTCTCGTGGTTTCCCGCTCTTTTCAAAACATAAATAACTATTCAATACCACAAAATGCGTTTATAAGTGATTACAAAACGCAGACGAAAATTCAAGAAAACTTTTTTACAATTCATAGAAGCGCACGTCTTTTTTTGTCTGACTTAGGTCTTGCAAAACGAAGACGTCTTTTTCCGATATTGAGGCTTAAATATAGAACATACAAACAAAATATACACTTTCTCGACTTGCTTTTCGAGTAGACAACTATCATATCTACATTTTAACAAAAAATAAAAAAAATAAAAAATGGTTTTTTTGAGAAAATCGATTTTAAAATTGGTACTTTTTGGTTTTCGCATAACATTAACGTAAACGTCCCGCAAAGGATATTTAATACAGCTAAATGATTTTATAATATCTATAAAGAGCGTGTTTTGGGCTCTCCATGGACATAAAAAATATTGATGTAACTCAAGTAGATCGCCAGTATTTAATTGTCAAAGTTCGTCAACAATTGACCGAGGGGGCGTTTTTGACATTTTTACAGAAAAAAAGCAAAACGCCTAAAATTATTTCATGGTATTAGAGCGTTTTATCTGTGTCCACAGAGTGCTTGAAAAAAGTTAATATAATGTGGACTGAAAATCCACGACGGGAGATCGAGCGAAACATCCGACCCACGACGTATGTGAAAAACACTGCTTTCCGCCGCGGCCTCTTTTAAAATTCGTAAGTCGAGAACCAAATATCCGACGAACTTGCGGTTTGTGGCTACTGTGTTTTTAGAGACGACGCCATAACATATATTTTTTTCAGCGAAATTAAAAATTCGACCCTTTTTGCCTGCACGATTTGAGATGAAACCACCCATATATATATATATATCTACAATTGATAAATATATGTATAAAAAAATCGATGTCAATAAATGTCATGTTTATGTGCTGGACATTTTTGTTATGGTGTTGTTTCATGCGTTTAATTACTAATATAGAATGTTGATACGGTTCATTTTAACTAGCCGTCTTATATCATGCGTATAACATGTATGCTTGTCGCCCCAGCTCAACCAAGGCATCTATAATCGCCCCTGTGTGCACGACTCTGATTTAGATGGGCGAGTGTAAAGGTGAGTCCTATTCGACACCGCGAAAAATTCCATGTATATAACCCCGAGCAGGACATTTCTATGGAAGCATCGCAACCTAACCGTTATCATGTAATGGCTGACTAGACTCAAACCTCATGAATCATATTGCAAGTATATATCGAAGTTTTGTATTGAACCATCCGCACTCCTTTATTCGGCCCGACGAGTAGTTTGGAAAAACAGCAACCAATCGGCCCCTTTCCCAAACACACAAACACAAGCACGCACACACACACACACAAACACACACACACGCGTAAAACCTTCGGCCTGTCTGCCCCATGGTTGATTGATTGACTGGAGTTTCGTGGCTCAAGGGCTACAAATTCTAAGATGTGCTAAGAGCATAACCTACATGTGGTAGAAAATGTTTAAATATGAGAAGATATGAAGATCACAAACACCGCCGTGTTTACGCTGTTGTAGAACCAGATTGGACGAACTGAACAACCGTTTATTAAAGGTAGACACTGAAAGTTACATTGTTACAAAGACAATGTAACTTTCAGTGTAGTACCTTAATATAGTACCTTAAAAAAACTTTCAAGTTTACGGAAAGAAGAAAATAATTTGGCCCAAATAAGAATAATATTGATGTATAAAAAATATCCGTAATATAGGCAAAGTGCAGCGCTACTTGCCAATAAATTTAGTCAAGACAACAACTCTACTGCACGACCTATTTAGATCTGATCACTCTTCTTGCTTCGTAATCTTGTTTTCAAGGAAGTATAACAACAGGAATATTTTACGTCTAATTTCGAACATCCGAACCGCCACAACCCTTTCTGTACCTTATTGAATCAATCGACAATGATATGGCGAGAGTAATTCTAGATATAGGATGATATCAGGGTTTTGGTAAATTGCTGCAATTACACAGTAGATGGAGAAATCCACCACACATTCACACAGTGACATACCAATAGCCTTCAAGGAAGCTACTCCCAAGGCGCTTAAACTCTGTCGTTCGGATAGGAAAGGACATACACCACGGCTTACGGTTCCGCCCACCAGTGCGTTCTTTTGATGTTAAGATTATCCGCAGAAACAATTCTTGGAAAGTCTCTGAGAAAAATAAAACAAACCCGTTACTTCAGAATTACTGAAGATGATAGAGACCTTGGGTTACGTATAACTCTTACGGGTAACATATATACTCCCATATAATTCCCCAAATTGGGGAACCCCAAGCCCGTCTCTTGTTTTTCTTCAACATGAGCCACAACAATGATAGGGCTCATGTAAAAAAAAATAATGATAATAATTTTATGTGACTAAGGACCCTAACATCTCACACGACTTCTTTAAAGCTTTATAAAATATTCACAAGAAAGAGACTTTGTAACGCCAAGATGGGATCTTTCTCAACATGTGCTAGAAAGTTTGCAGTAGAAGGCGTCCGCCCAAATTAAAATATCAAAATATAACTTATTAGTCTCTGTTACTTCGTGAGTTTGGCACATCGCAAAAAATATACTGTCTTTTTCAATAACATTTTGAAGAATACTGCGTTAAATCGACTAGCGTAGCCTACACCGGATGTCTTTACGTCTAGGCAAAACTTGGCTAAACCACCCTGTATACTAAACAATGCGTATACTGCGCAGCTGCTCCAATACGCGAAAGGTTTGTTTCATACTCCCTTGCACGTTCGATATTCAGCGCTTAAAGTGGAAGAACGAGGTCACAGCTGCAACAATCGTTTTAAACTGTCTTTAATGTTTTCTTTCGGATATATTCTACATAGTAACACAAAAAAAAAAACAAGTAGCATTGAAAATAACTTTGACGTCCCCGGTCGGTACAAAAAAAACCGAAGTAAAAAACAAATATTGATTTATAAAAAGGAAAATTCTTAATACATGAAAAGTGCGGAGCTACTTGCTAATACATACGATCCGCACATCGCTTCAACTACTCAGCTTATTTTGGTGCAATCTCTCTTCTAGCTTTGTTTCGTCAAAATATCATCTCGTTTGGTTCTGGTAACGGGACAGCACTCACCTTTAACGTTCACTTTAAAATATCTAAACCGCCACAACTCTTTTTATCTATTTAATCCATCGACCGCTTGATGGCAAGAGAACTACTCAAGGTTGAGTTCTGCCGCATTGCGGTAAACTTCTGAAGTTACATTGAAACCTAACGCGAACAAATCCAGCACAGATTGCTACAACGACACACTGATGGGCTTCAACAAACCTACAACCAGGGCGCCAAAACTCCGTCGTTCGGATGGCGAAGGATAGACACCAAGGCTCTCGGTTCCGCGTGCCAATGCGTTATTTTGATGCATAGTTTGCTGAAGCTATGAATCTTTTTCAAGAAGGGTTCTGCACATGTGCGGGCCTTCCTCTCGCAGCGGCGAAAGCTCAAAGTTGGGATGGCATCCGGAAGAATGGTGGCACTACCTTTCCCGCCTCTTCCGCGACTCGGATCAGTCGCAGAGAAGGCAGGAAAGGTATCGCAGCTCCTGTTCCATCCACCAACCGTAGTTGGAGTTTTAGACACTTAATGTCGTCTTTATGTAAACAAGGTTCATTGTTGCCAAGTCTCTAAGAATGCAAAACCAGTCTGTAAGTTTCTTGAGAGTGACGAAAGATAATAGCGAGATTGGATTACATAATATAGCTCACCCGAAACGTCAGAAATGTGGTCATTACTTCAAAGGAGTCATATTCCTGCTTGCGAATTTGGAGGAAACGACATTCTCTGACAATTTAATCAAGGTAACAAGTCAAAACACTGCGTGGCGTTTTGTTCCGGGGTACAGGTCGTGTTCTTAAAAAGCAACCGAACATTGCAACAGAACGAGATTAATTTGAAAACTTTCGAAATTAAAGCGGCTATTACACGGAATTTAGTCTTGCGTGTAGTTCTGCCAAAGTAGACAGCCTTACCTTCATTTCTAATTCATCATCGGCGTTTCCCGGTATAGGAGACAAAAAAATTTTATTGGCGAGTTTTCGAACACAACAGCGGTGCGTTCGTGTACACCAACGCACCGCTGTGACGTCGCCTTTCTGCGGTGGCGCTTTTTGTCCACGTGGCGCATGCGGAGACGCTTTACTCACCGTAATCTGGTTTGTGCGCACGCGCAGTGCCCACACCCGGTGTGGGCAAACGTCAACCTGTTTGCACACGGTGTGTTGGCGCATGGACCTGAGTGGTGTGTAACAAAGCAATCTAATCAACAGCCGCTGCACACCGCCTGCTTTTGCGTTTTGCAGTGCTGCTTGTTTCCTCTTTGATGCTTCGGTCCAAACAATATCGAGAATACTTCTGCTCTTGTTTTCTAGCTTGTGAGTCCTGCGCTGGTTTGCTGATCGATGCGGTTATCCCTCCCGGCGGTCACGTGACTGGTTACTAGGATACATAAGACTCAAGCCGTGTGCAACAGACGCGGCGTTTGCTACAGACACGATGACAGATTTATCTGCGGACACGCATTCAAGCGTGTTAGAAGCAAGTTTGCTCCATACATGTGTATGCTTTCTACACGTCTGCAGACAGTTTTACATAAACGATGTGACAGGAACATTATACAAGATTGGAACGCGTCTTAGACGGTATGTACGAAGTCTTCAACGTGACAGCAATATTACACAAGGAAGAAGCACGTCTTAGACAGGTGTCTGCATTTAGTCTTTTGTAATGATGTATGACCTATGTGATTGCACTCCCGCTGTATTGCACTGGCTGCGGCTGACACCACCTATGAAGATGAACGTGTAATGTCTGCGGGAACGAAAAGAGAGAACTGATGTAGTTCGGTCCTAGTAGTATATGTATTTGCTATAACGAAATCGTAGCGTAGCGCAATCGTAGCGTAGCCGGATAATCGTAGCGTAGCGGGATAATCGTAACCGATTAACCTGTTAAAATAATCGGTATTAAAGCATTGATCGATTAATCCGTAGGTTAATCGATGCAGCGCCCAGCCCTACCGATGGTGCTAACCAGAGTACTTTCGACGTCCGACCATGGATAGTCCACTATCGATAGTTTTCGACACTATCGATAGTTTTTGGGAAAAAAACTATCGTAGTATCGGTAGTCAATTCTTCGATAGTTTTGCATCACTACTTATACGTCATTGTAAGCTCGTTTTCCGGTTATGAAGGCGTTGTGTGAGGATACCGAGGTATCTCGGAGAGGCACAGCAGAGCTTTCATTGTCATGGCACTTAGTGAATCATCTTCATTTTCAGCGTTTGCTCCTTTTAGAAGAGGGTCGAACATTGTCGTGCCAACCTCAGCCCAATACGCGAAGCTGACGCTTTAACGCAGTCTCCTCCTCCGACATTTTTATTCTTCTATACCATCATCCCGCATTCCTTTTTTCGAGAAGAAGATAAGATAAATGCTCAGAGACCTCAGCGTTTGTTGTACTGCAAACAATTTTATTTTTGCGGTCACGTAATTTCGTGGATTTTGCTAAATATGAATTTCGGGAATATTTAGTGGCACGACATGTTACGATTGGAAGTAATCGCTTTGTACTCGTTGCGATGGAGTGATTATTTTCGTGACCAATTTTTTTGAATATTTCTAAATCGCGAAACTTTTCAGGTTATTCTCAAAAACTTGACAGTTTTAGCATTTGATGCGTTTCGTTATCTAATAAGAAAAGATTAAGAAAAGCTGCGAGATATCTAAAATATAGAAACCTCACACCAAAAAAAAAGTTATCGTTCAAAAAGAAAAAGAAAAAAACAACCTCGTTGATGTTTTCTTGTCGGTTAAATGTTTTCTAGAGGGTTGTTGAAATGAACGAACCACGTGAGGAACCCGATGAGGCAAGCAGATGCCAGCATTCATCCGCTTCTTTTCGTCGTCTGACCCCGCTTTCTGCGCGTAGGTATGGGCGGGGGCGTAATCACGTGGGGAAACATAGGCTGATGACTTGATCCGACGAGCACGCAGCATCCACGGCTGTCGGTACAAGAAGTCCGAGGCTCAAAGTGAAGGGTAGCTCAACATAATGCAGGTGTAACAGAGCGTAACAACGAAGACTAAGGGACGGAACACGCAACACAGGACGAGCGCTGACTCCCAACTAAATGTTTAATAGTGAAAACAGAAACCAGAAAAACATAACAGGAACACTCAACTACGCATGCGCCACCCAAACTGTCTTGTCACAAAGCGCTTCATCTATCAGCACACCACTAGCCCCCTCTCCCTTCATGTTAAAAAAAAAGACATTTCTTTTTCCGATAGCGCCATCGATAGCTTGCTGACACATTGCGCCCCGTACTTAACAATGTGGAACGCCTCTGGCACTTCTATCGTAATCTTATCTTGGTGCTTTTCTAAGATAGCGCGGTCTCATCGAAGGACGGTTTGCACCTACAAGTCCCGCAGTGCACCGGTAGATGGCCGCCGACCGTAAGTCTCAGGGAATAGTCGTGCTCCCTGAGCCTGTCGTTTAAGCATCTGCGGGTTTGTCCAATATATACCTTGCCACAAGGGGAGAGGGGGGTATCCTGTATAAGACACCCGAAGTACAAGACAAAAACGGTTTGGCATGTTTTTTGCTACAACTGTTTTTGGTAGACCCTCTGCCTTCGAGTTGACCCTCGAACAAATTTGGCTCATTTTCTGGGGGGCGGAAAACACAACCAAGATGCCATACCGGCCTCCTACTTTTTCTTTTAAATTATGAGATACCTTGTGCAGGTAGGTATGACAACAGTCTTCCTTCTGTCAACACTTTTTTTAGATTAAGAAACCTCCTTAAGCTTTTTTTACAAGTGTACTAGCAACTTCACTCAACAGGGCCGACGGGAACCCAGCATCTCTCAGTCTACCACACTGCGCCCGAAAGCTATCACCGACAGTGTGGAAGCACAATTTTTAGGGCCGCCTCCAGACACGAGACTGCTATGCCCCTCTTGATCACCTTAGAGTGGTGGACCTTTAGTCTGAAAATTGCCTTTTTGGATCGAGAGCTTTAGGACCAGCACACATGGCTACCGTCAAACCGCATAGAGAGGTTTAAGAACTGTAAAACTTCTTCCTTAGGAACCTCGACAGTAAATCTGAGGCCCCCGCGGCACTCCACAGAGTTTGCTAACACATTAAACACTAATGCCATTGAACCGTCAAAGACCTGAAACCACACCAAAAAAAAAAAAAAATATCATCAACGGAACGTATCACTTTTTAACATTGGTTGCGCCTAGAGCCCTCTCGATGTTCGGGCCAACTTTACTCAAATAAATATCGCACAAGACGGGCGCCACACAGGAACAGATGCAAACACAATTTTTTTCAGATAGCATTCCTTTCACTACCCGACTATTATCGGTTACAGGTAAAAACGCAAGCTCTACTACCTTCTCATGGCCGACTACTTACTTTGGTAAAAAGTGCATTGAGGACAATGGTGAACTTGCGTTTAGAAATGCTTGTGGGGTGGCCCGTGAGAGCTTCCTAGAGCTTTTGCGGTTTTACCTGGAATCGACGGTGGTCGGGTGCCGCAAAGAATGCTATCTGCAAAAAAGTCTGGCGTTTGCATCGGTTCCTGTGTGGCGCCCGTCCTGGGGTGCTCGACTTACTTTAGCGTATTCGTTCTCTTACTACCTTCAGATACAATATTGTTGTCGTATTCACGCTTTCTGTCGTATTTTTTTATCATTCAGAGCTTTATGCGAAGCACAAAGCTCTCAATGATAAAAAATGCAACAGAAAGCGTGATTCCGCCAGCCCATAGTACGAAGCAAGGACGAAGGTTACTCAGTGTCACCGGTTTTTCTTCAGTCCGATCGTGCACTTTGAATTCGCGTGTGCCAATCCGCTTATGATTGGCAAGCGTTACGAAGTGCTTGAAAATCCCGGCTTCAAAGGCTCGGGAGAAAAGATTAGTCATCGTTCTTCGGTAAGGAGAGATCGTCCTCATCTCAGGTCCCGTAAGCACCTGAAACCAAACGTGCTCCCCGAAGTTTCTGCGGACAAGCTTGTCCTTGAGGTCGTCTGCTTCCTTAAATCTGGAGCCAAAGCCCAGAAAGATGTCCTTGCCGTCATTCTGTATCTCGATTTTGTTGGTCGTTTTGAAACACCCTCTAAACGTATTATTAAGAGCTCCGTAATCAAAATCACTCAGAACACACACCCTGAATCCACGCTTGCGCACGACGGTTTCCATTGTGATTGGCTCACCATCAAGAGGTACATTTGAAAAAAGCGAAGCGAGGATCCCTTTGTATCCCGTTACCAGTACCGTCCCAGCAAGAGCGCATGTTCCGACAATGATTCGAAACGAAAGATACGTTTCACTGTCTCGAGGTGCAGCATGACTTTGATGCATCAAGAAAGCCGCAAAGGATAATGCCAATGTCTGAATATTCCTTCGTTTTTTTATAAGGAGCTTCCTGATTGCACAGGCGGTAATGAAACTTAAGAAAAAAGAAACCAAAATGGCCAGCCAGACGAACAAATCAAACGGCAGAAAGAGTACCGCTTCTTTCAATACCGGCTCTCTGTTTCTCGCGTAGAACAACATATCGAGACGGTCATACGGGAAAGCAGTAGACAAGGCAGGAAACAAATGACCACTTTGAAATACAGCAGACATGTAAACGAGGGCAGACGGGTTAAAGAAAGGTGCTATAATTTGCCAGGAATCCTCAAATGTAGTCACACGCGTTACATTCAGCGAAGCGTTCTTTTGTTCGAGAATACTGCTCAGTGCTTCCAGCTTCGCTTTATCGCAAAAGTGAGGGTGATGGCATTTCATTTGGACCATGATTCCTTGGATAGAACGATCTTGAAGAAAGATGGAAGAGCTGTCATCCTGGGAGCTTTTTAAACAGTCTACACACCGAATTTCGTGATTTTCAATTACCCAGAGCGATCCCTGCAACAAGACAAAAACAGAAGCAACTCTACTGTGTATCATTGTAGAGTCGGTTCGCCTTACTCCGCGTGGAGTAAAGGAGGAACGGTCGTAATACCTGAAGTGGGTAGCAATCACGTATACGTGCATTGCGTACGGCGTCATTATGACAGAGGGCAAAATGTTCCACTCCGTTGACTTGCAAAACACGAGCACAAGAGCGTGGCGGATTCGATGCACACTGCTGTAATTGGTCTGACTCCAAAGCACCCGGCTTCCTCTCAAAAGCCGGACACTAATCGGTGATGTCCTCAATAATTGGACCAACGAAAAGTCTTCGTCCACCCCGAATTCCAAAGGCAGACCGATGTCTAGACGAGCCAGCTTACTTGCTTCCAAGATGTACTGCCTGAAGCCTCGAGAAGCGGCAATGTCTTTCCAGAATGGACACTGTTCCTGATTCACTCGATGCACGCCGAGAGAGGGCACCGTTAGGCTTAGCAACACCAGCAGACAAAGGTAGGGCTGTCTCATGGGCGCCATGTGAAGAACGCAGTGATCAGCAGTGCAGCGTCTGCAAAACGTGAAGCGCCGTTTGCGGCGCCGAATTGAATGCCGGGAGCGTTCTTTGCTGAATCGGTTGTACCAGACGACAAAGGAAACGTAGGAAAGCGAGGACTTTAAGTACTTTATGCCTACCCGCTTTCTCCCTCGCCCCCTTCAGTATCACGTGGCAGATGATGTGAGGCCAAGGATGCGCGCACTGTGATTTTTTGCGCCGAAGGTCTAGTTCTTTTCTATCGCTATTGAACCTAATTTGGCTCCGGCGTTCCGGAAAAGAGTTTCAATTGATTTTCAACGAACTGTTGCTTGCAACTCTTGGCTTTCGATTTTCTGCCTCGTTGGTATGAAATGATTTGAATGGAAAAGTACCTTCTCATATTCCACTAGTGTCCACGACTGTAGCGTGTTTGCGTAGAGAAAATATGGAGCTATAGACCCAATAGAGTGGAAGTAGGCGTGACTGGGAATGTTGCCAAACTGCCGAGGCTGGAGCTCGCCGAAGATTCGACATTTGCGAACTTCTATCGCAAAGTTCGACGAAAGTCCGACTGAAGTTCGACTAGTGTGTGTATGTGCAAAACCTCAAAACGAGCTGACGCCACCTCGTGATGGAGAGAAGGGCACAATATTTCTGAAGTATATGTTTCATTGCTTCACATTAATAACCTAACTGAAGAATTAAACCCTAACTGAATTGAAAGTGCACATGTTTGATCTCATACTGCGTAAACATTGGTAATATGTTTATACAATATAAAACAAAGTACTTCAAAGATGACGTTTATTTTCCAAAATTATAATTTTGTGCGTAGCAGTCGGGCAACTCTGCCCATAAGTCGAAGTTCGTAAGCATCTAGGCGGCGAATCATCCTAGGTTACTCGGCGAAAGCTATTGCCTGTTATAAAGAGTACAGCCATTAATATCCATCCATCCGTTCACCGCAGTACTTTGCCAAAGAGTCGAAGGTTCGCCGAAACCTTTCGTATATCAGGTTCGACGCAAAGTTTGCCACATCCCTAAGCGAAATTGCTTCAAATTGGAAAATTGTTTTTCGCATTTTGTGTTTGACCATCCAACAGCATCATTAGGTTTTCACTTCTATTTTTCCGAGGAAAGACTCCTGTTTGTTATTGACAGCGCACTGTTCAATACTCGTCATACGCCCTTGAACTGCTAGATGGATTTGTTTCCTGTAGAATATGCAATCTAGGCACCAAGTCGATACACTGCGTGGTGTTTTGTCCCGCGATACAGGGTGTGTTCTTTATAAACATCTGAAGATTGCAACGGGCGAGATTGCTTTCAAAATTTCGAAATTAAAACGGCTCTTGCACAAAGTTTCTTATTGCACGTATTTCTTGCAAAGGAGACGCCGAGTTTTAGAATAGCGTACACGAAAACTTTGGGTACGCAAAGAAATAGCGTCGTCGCCACGCGCCAATCCAAAATGCGGTTTGGAATTTGGCGCCTTCGCAGTGGCGATGACGCTATTTGCTTGCGTGCTGCAGAGATTTTGTGTACACTATCGTAAAACTCGCTAAACACCTCAATGTTGGCTATACGCCAACTGTGAACTCTCTGACGTCACGCTACTGAGGTGGCGCTGCTGTCCGCACGGCGCATGCGCAGTTCCTCACACCCGGTGTGGGCAAACGCCGACCTGTTTCTAAACGGTGTGTTGGTGTATATACCTGAGTGACGTCACCCGATGCGATCTAATTAACTGTCGCTGGCTGCAGCTAAAACCAGGCATGAAGATAACGTGTAATGTCTGCGAGAACCTAAAGAGAGCAATGATGTAGTTCGGTCCTAGCAGTATATGTGCGTAATACATCGCAATCGTGGCGTGCCACAACCATACCAATAGATACTTGCATTTCATTTATTTTATTTTACCTCAAAAGGCATCTAGCGATGTATTATTTGAGGGCGAATTACAAGTGGGAGAAGTCGTGATATAACGCTCATGTAAACAAAAATTATGCATTGATTTATTGCACCCTAAAGTCCCAGCAGGGCATTACATGAGGGGGAGGAGGACGGCTGAGAACATAAAAAGTAAATAAGAACAAAGCACTCATTATAAATTACTCTCCAATATTAATATACAAAAAATTAAACAAAAGATCGTCTGATATAAATACCACAATAAAGAACAGTAATAAAGACATAATTACAACCATAATTAATTGACCATAAATAAGTGAATTAAATGTCAAAATATCAACAGAACAGGCTTTTTATGGAAACAATGAGGTTAATGATTCACGAAACAACATCGTGTCAGCGACGTCTACGATAGAGTTGGGAAAGTTTCGTATCATTTTATTTCATTTATTTAGCCCAAGGACATTCTTGCGATAACCTGAGCGACGATTGAATACAAGAAACAAAAGGCACGAAAATTTATACTGAGGTTACAGAATAGGACTCCTACGCTGAATCTTTGAGCAAACTGTAGGCGCCCTCATTTGGGGTAGTACAAGCTCACCTGACTGGGCCTCGAAC
>JAZHYW010053832.1:0-25868 GCA_037355805.1 Ixodes ricinus
ATTTTAGCTGGTATGTAGTTCAAATCGTGTACTGTATGGGGAAAGAAACTATACATAAATATGTTAATTCTGACCCTGTATTCGCGGACTTTCAAAGAGCGATTTGCACGGGGAGACACATAAATTGATTTTTGTCTATTTTTTATCATTGCCATTTCTGCGATTAAATGTGCTATAAATAAAGATAGACTAAGTAATTTTTGGCGGTCTGTAAGCGAATTCCACTCCATTTTATAAGACATAACAAACGAGCTGTTCTAGAAATCATAGTCGCCTGACACAAATCGCGCTGCACGTTTCCTTATGCGTTAGAGCTCATCTATACTTGTCTTGATGTAAAGATCCCCCGCGGTGCCAGCATATTTTGAACTCGGACGCACAAACTCCATCCATAAAGTTTCGTTTAGTTTTGTGGGTGCCTGGCTGGAGTTCCGCTTAAGAAAGTTTAACGGACGGCTAGGCTTAGAGGACAGATAATTACCATGAGTGTTCTATGACAGTTCGCCGGAAAACAAAACCTCTTAATACTTATATATGGAACAACACATGAGCTTGTGCCACCAAGGAAATATTCTCTGAGCAAGGATTGTCGTTTGGAAGTAAACCTTACTAGATTACATTTGTTTCGGTTCAGAGTAATCTTCCATGTTAGGAACCACGATAAAATAGAGTGTAGGTCATTCTGGAAATGCACAGAGTCCGCTTTGCTGGTGATAACAAGGTTTCTGAAATACAAGTATAGGTTACAGTGTGTTTTTATTAACTATTTTTGTTGATGTTTTTATTGTGTTCACTCCCTTGTATAATGCCCCTGGGGCCCTCAAGGAAATAAATGATGAACACAGCAATCATTGGCATATATTCTGACGCGACTAGAAATGTTCACAGCTAAATCATGTGTGCATATCGCAAAAAAATGGGACCGAGGAGAGATCCTTCAGGGACGCCAGATAAGACACTTGCATTTGACGAACTCAAACCGTCGAGAACCACATTTTCCTTTCTTCCAACGAGATAAGCTTCAAGTCATTTACGAAGTGCATTTGGAATATCAATAGTAGACAAATTTTGCAGCAACAGAGTGTGTAACACAGGATCAAATGCCTTTCTGAAATCTAAAAAGCACAATAAACTTGGCTACCGTAGTTCATCGATGCAGCGATATCATGAGTAAACTCTACAAATTGCGTATCACAAAAAAAAGTTCTGAAACACATGTTGCGTTGGGTGAAAATATTGATTACCTTGTAGATTACTAGTTAAGTTATTGTAAATACTTTGCTCTTTTTGAAGAAAACACATGTCAGAGAAGAAGCCTACAGTTACAAATTTTTGTTTTGTCTTTTTTTGTGTACAGGGATTACGTTTGCGATTTTCCAAACAAGATGTAATCCACTCTGTTCAAATAATTTTCTAAACGACTCTATTAGATTGAAAGTAACAGAGGCGGCACAGTTTTTCAGAATTTAATTCAAGATGCGATCTGGCTTGGGGGCTGAGCCTTTCTTGACATTCTGTAAGGACAGCGTGACGCCGTGCTCTAAAAACAACATGTCATTATTTCGTGAAAACCCATTGTAATTCAGTAGACCACTAACCATGCTGCCTGGCAGAGTGAACACTAACTGGAAGTGAAAGTTAAAACTTTCAACCTTGCCTTGCAGATTGTTGCTATAATCTATACCATCCAATACTTCACGGATAGTGACATTGGGATTGTTTTTGTTTTAGACATACTTCCACACCTCCTTAGGTTTTCTTTTTTTTGTTTTTTGGACAGGGTTTCTTTAGACTTGTTTTGTGATTTGCGCATTTCCTATGTTAATTTCTTATTTCGTTCTTTCATCATGGAGTACAAAACTGTTTCTCTCAATTGACAATACCGGCAAAACAAACGGGTCATTTTTCTCATCAAGGTTAGAAGTCTCTTATTCATCCACGGTTTATCGTTTCGGCGCTTAGCCGACGTGATACGTGATGGGACGAACGTCTGCGTCAAAGACAAAACTTTTGTCTGAAATAGGTTCTATGCTGAATTATTACCTAGAGCTGAAATATAAAGCTGGAATTCTAGAACAAAAAATGTGTTCAGTTCACGCGATAGCAAACATAGTCCCCTCTTTCATAAAAAGACTCTTTCCGTGGTTGTGAACTGCGACGACCCGTTTCATGGCAGTGCACGTTTGCGACAACAACCTGATGATCACTTATACCGGGTATTGTGAAGACAGTCGACACAAAATATAGTTTATTGCAAAAAAATCAGCAGAGCCCATCCTTTGGGAATGATTATCTACGTTAATGCGAATAGCATCAAACGGTGCGGAGTTATGCACGTTCGTCAGGTGGCCGGCACACTCTAGATGCGCCAGCCCACTCTTGAGGCGATTCTAAATTTGTTGACACTTTCACAGCCCTGCGCACGATCTCCGCAGCCCAGCACGTGCGTTTGTGTCACTTAGGAAGGCGAGCAAAGCACGCGCCATACGCACAAACACTCAAAATGGTACCGACCAGAGTTTCTGGCGTCTCAGCTAGTCTCAACCAACGGTACTCTAAACGGTTGTTTATAGGGTGCCTTCATGTGCGCTTTGCTTGGGGTGATGACATCTGGCCATTTTGTTTCTAACGTTTGTTTTTATTTTTAGTTCTGGAGCGCGTGAAAGAGCGTGTCCCTGCACGCGCTCGTGGCGCTGACTGTGCTACGGCGACATTTTGTTTCCGGCGATTTCTTTCTATTTTCCCTGTGAGCGCGTGCTGTCGGCATCGGGTACTACAAACGATGGCATCACCCTAAACAGAAGGACATTGAGGCACTCTAGTTGTTTATATCTTTACCAAAGGACGCGCTTTACAGCGCTGTCACAGCTACCGGTGCGCGCGCGTTCCATGCACGAGGGCTCATTCCGCTCTCGTGAGGCTGAGCACGGCCGCTACATCACCCTCTCCCGAGCGCGGGAGAGGGTGAGCTAGCGGCCGTGCTCAGCCTCACGAGAGCGGAATGAGCCCTCGTGCATGGAACGCGCGCACCGGTAGCTGTGACAGCGCTGTAAAGGCGTCCTATGGTAAAGATATAAACAACCGTTTAGAGTGCGTTGAATGACTGCCTTCATAGCTCTGTGGTTAGCGCGTCTGCCTGCTGATCAAAGGGTCAACGGTTCGAATCCCAGCCGGCGCCGGTCTTTTTTATTTATTTATCGACCCGCGGCGTAAGAGGTTAGATAGCCAGATAGATAGATAGATACATAGGCGAAAAGTGCGTGAAGTATCCAAAGAATGCTATTTGCATTAAAAAAACAAATCTAGCACATTAGCACTTGTAGGACCAAGTCTTGTCGGTGTTTGCACAAACTGTAATATTGAGTGCGCATTCATGATTTCACGGAAAAACTGTATGCAGAAGAGACGTGCTTTGAACTATTGCCTGAAAAGTGACTCAATCTAAATTTGGCAGGGTAAAGTCGCCTGCAAAAATGGTGTATGTTGCTTCAAGGTTAAAAGGATGTTGCTTAGTTGAAAAAGAGGCTGCGTGAACACTTGTATGTCGCTTGAGCCCGGTTCTCTATAAATGGAATCAAACGCTACAGAGAAGCCATCCCGGAGCATAACTTCGCACCAAACGGTTTCACATATGTTGCAGTATGAATAAGGACAGAGACACCTCCATGTGCACGCTACGATTTTTTCTGTAGGCAACATAATCGGATGGAAATATTTCACTGTCCATTATTGTATTATCGAGCCAAGACTCTGTGCAGAGAATCACGTGTGGCTTTGTTGTTTTCAAGAGGGAGGCAAATTCTATTGTTTTGTTCTTTAGGCTCCGACAATTGACAACCATGCAAACCAAGTCATTTTTATAGACAATTCTTTGTTTGCGCCCAGCAATCGGTAGTGGCTATCTCTCCATCATCGTCACAGTATCTGGAGTGCTGCCGTATATGAAAATTTGGGTAGCCATTTTTAGTGTGTTAAAATACAGTTTAAAGTTCGCTCCGCGGTCCTTAGCAAACTTAAGCAACCTTTGTCTTTCTAAGCGAACTTTTTCCGAGCAGTCCTCATTAATCGGAAAATGAGATCCTTTAGCTTTCCAGCGAATGAGAGTATTCATTGCTTATTCTTAAATGATAAAAAAACTTCTACATTGGCCCTTTTTTTCTGTGAGCGTAAAACGTTTTAGTTTATGAGCTCTTTCGACAAAAGCCGAATCAATCTGAACTTTCAATTTTTTAAAGCAAAATGACACAACCCTCTTCTTTGACGCAGCCCATGTTTCATTTTGAACGTGTGAAAGGCCAACCAATGTTACGTTATTTCTGAGAGACCTATTGTCTAGGTCATCATGACAGCCCTGTAAGTTCGTGACACTTGAAGAAAGCATATCGGAACGAGTTCCAACACGTGCCACTTCGCCTTTAGCGGGAGTGCGGATGCTTCATTGTGTTCAATTAGCTTTATCTTGTCTTTTAGTGCCACCACCGTTTGTTCGAGAATCTGCTCGTCATTTCTAAGGGAACGGACTTTCTTAAGAATTTCCACATGTCCCTGCTGTATTGACGGTATGGTCATGATAACGTCAGACATTTGTTTTTCTTGCTGGTGAGACAGGGGCCCTGGATTTTGCTCTACGTCACCGGCAAGCGAAAGTAGATTCTGCACAAGACGCGTGCACCCGAAACATAACGAGATCCCGCACCGTACAATCACAGCTACAAACGTAGTGGGTTCTGGCGCTAATTTCTTGAAAGGTTTGCCGTTAATAGGATGATAAGGATAACAAACTCAAGAAATACGAGGCTTAAGTTTCAAGCGGCCATGTCGGCGCCAGATCCCGAAGTGACAAGGTGCAACAGCAGGCTTTGTATTTTTCTGGCGTGATCGAGTGCCCAGGGTTGCCAGTCGATATGATGGTCGAGAACTGCCGGTAGCACTGTCATGTCCAGCGGTGAGTGGTCATCCCAGGAGAGAAAGGCAGGGAAAACTTGTTCTTGCTAGACAGTGGCATCCCAGACAAAACAGGTTGTCGGTCCCTGGATGATTGCCACGAACCGCACCACCTGAAAAATTACGAGGCGTAAGTTTCTAGCGGCCATGTGGGCACTAATGTAATCAGCATCGTGTGGTATCTTCCTCTATAAACTTTGGATATAGAAAATACGAATGTACATACCATGAGTGGGGAAAAACGTGGTGTACTAAGAAATGCTTACAAATTAACTGTTGCCACTCCATTAAACATATTCCCTACACTACCCGAGTAGAGACTTCGGCCAGTGCACGAATAAAGAAATAGGTAAAACGGACAGTGGCTCGCGCGCATCTTAGGAGCTTCAAGAGATTTTTTCAAAAACCCATCGAGCAACATTTGCGGTCGCCATTGATTAGAGACGAAGCGCGTCATTGGATCCGCGGCAATGTTTTAAACAGTCACGTATTGTAGGGAGTTTATCCATGAAACCATAGCAAATAGTTTTCCTGGCGTATTTCTGCTCTAGAAAAAAATATCTAAAAAAATACAAAATTATTAAAGAAACTACAAGTATTCGGGACAATCATCTATTAAGCACTCTGGTAATAGAAAACATGTACCACAGAAATCGAGAAAATGTACAAAAAATATTAACTAAACAATCAACGAAATGCGGGCTCTGCCCTTTCGATGCAGTTGAAAACTTTTACGATATCTAAAATTAAGGTAATCAGTAAATAAATGCTGTTGATTTAAAGGGAAAAACGGCGGCGCGGTTGGAGGCGTAGACATATGAGGACCAAGAGCACAATGAAATATTCGAACACGACAATGTTTATATATAAACTAATCGAGTATGTTGAATGAAATAAAAGTTAAGTGCCAAGTTATTATCAAAACAAAACTTGTACCTAGAGTTCCAATGGCTAATATTGACACCTAGTGTATACAGGTGCAAGTAGTTACGCAAGAGAATAGACTTCAGCGTTTGCAGAAATCGTATCAATGTAACATCTTAAAAATTAGCATAAAATTGAGTATTCTCTTGTTTGGCCCGTGGGTATGAAAAAGTCGTCTACTGGAACAGAATCAGTTTAATATGCTTTCGTTCTTTATGTCCGTTTTTGTTTTTCAGGGAAGAGCAATGACTATAGGTAATCGCGCAGGCTGTTTAAGGTCGATATTATAAATTGTGAATCTTTAAAAAACAAAACGCCTTTTCTTTATTTTGGCACGTAAATCACAAAATTCAATGAAACACACGGCGAAATAAAACTGCCGATATTGTATACTGCCGGAGTATATTTTTTGCAATATATATATTATATGATTTATAAAAGCAAATTTCGTAATCGGAGAAAGAATTCGTCACTCATATATATATATATGTATATATATATATGAGTGACCAATACTTTGTCCGATTACGAAATTTGTTTCATAAATTTGATTTATTTTCACCCAGCTTGTTTTAAAGCTTGTTACATACACTACTTTGATTCGTCCATTATTGGAATACGCGGACATTTTATGGGACCCGTATTCTCAGTCAATGATTGACAAACTTAAGGGGGTGCAAAAAAAGGCACTGCGATTTATATATAATGCAAACGTCATGCACACGTCTGTGTCATCCCTTTGTGCGTTATCCGGATTAACCCAGTTATCGACCCGCAGAAAAGTGAAGCGTGTGAATTTTTTGTATAAATTACTACACGATAAGATTGGAGTGAAGTTCGAAGACTATCTGGTGTACAATCTCAGTCCAGTCACATGGCTGAAGCATGAAAATCCTCTTCGAGACTTTCAATGTAGAAAATACATTTTTAACTAATCTTTCGTTCCGAGAACTGTCCGAAATTGAACTTTCCCTACTGAAAAAATATATTTGAAATTCAAACGGGTGGCAAACTGGTCGACCCGTTTGAATCAAACAAGTGGCAAACTTCTCGATCCGTTCGGATAAAACGTGAATATGGGATACGGGTACCCGTTTGACATGGTACCCGTTTGATACGGTACCCATTTGATACGGGTGCCCATTTAATACGGGACCTCGTTTGATACGGGTGACCGTTCGACCTGGCACTTGAACACACATTTGAACGAGCCATTCGAATAGGCAAATCATTCGCTAGCCCTGAATGGGTATTGTCTGGAAGGTTGGTTACCTTAAACTTATTTTGGACGTCCCGAAACTAAAAAAAACTATTTATAACATGCAGGAAACCCGTAGAAAATGTGTGGTGGCATCGGTGTTTGCAAATGGGCAGATAAACAGACACAAAATATTGTTTTAAATTTTCCTAGAAGTTTAGTACTACCTATCCTGTAAACAAGTACAAACGTACAAGAAGTCTGTGAAATGTGAAGAGGCACTCGAAGCTTGTATGCAACTGAAAAGATTGCAAATCAAATAAGAACTGAGGTAATCGTCGACTATAATGGTAAACTTTCGGCGAAATTATTCTCCCAGCTGTCTGGAAGAGTACCCGTAGAACGGTCAATCGTTGCCAACAAGTAGGTTGCAGTGCACTTACCATAATTATAGCAGACTTGAAAGATGAAATCCGATATATGTCGACACGGTCAAAGCAGGAAAACCACACTAACACTAAAACGCGAAGGAAGGCTCGTTGAAGTTTCAACACGATGCGGCGCACAAGCGGTCGTTTGCCGAGCCTAACCAAACCGCAAGAATTCCTGACGTTTTTGAAGAATCGCTTGTTGCGTAGGACTTTTCGAACACTGATAGCTCAGGTGCACATCCAATACGTTGTCGAGACATCCAAATAAGACCGCAGGGTAAGGTGACAGGTCGAAGCAGGTTGGACGAAGGAAGTTCGAACTGAACGAACAACATGCAGGCAAAGAAAAAAGTGGCTACCAGCGGCCCTATTACCGTATCTATCTCGTGGGCGATGCTTATCAGCGTGTAGCTCGCGCGCGCTGGCGCCCTTCTCGCCTTCGGGTCACCTGACAGGTGACCAGAGAGGAGGAAAGGGCGCGGTCAAGGAGGTCAAGGCGCAGCGCTGGTGATGGCGCCTGCCGCTCGGGTTGCGCCGGAGCCAAGAAAGCATTTAGCGCGAGCTCGTAGTTTGACTGCTGCAATGGCGGGAGTGCTCTCGCAATGCTCGATGTTCTTTCAGCCACGTGTTCATGCGCACCTTCGTTGCGTCTTGAATTGAGGTGAAACGGAGTATATAAGTATATTCTTTCATGTAGTCGTGTCTTATGCGAGAAAGATTCAAGCTGAATAAGTACATTGAGCCAACAAAAATGCCGAAGTTTTAAAACTCTGTCAAAAATACCGGCTCGCCAACGTTGCGCGTTTGCTTTAAAAAATTAAAAAAAGTTTGCTTATTGCAGTTGCAGGAAAAGCGAACATCAGCGCAATTAAAATATAAATATAAATGCTCGCATTACGCGGACGATTTGAGATCGATGAACCGGCGCTCCCGGCCTTCCGGAAACATAGGCTGCCACGGCTGAAACAGGCGTACCCATACCGCCGATCTGTACGTTCAGTATCAAACGGGCTCCGGAGAGCCGTTTGATTAAACCGGTAAAATTTGACGGTCACCGGTCACCCGCTTGTACAACATGTTCACCAGTTTGAACAAACGTGCGCCAACTTTGCCCAAAGGAGGGTCCCATTAGCCCAAAAGAGTGACCGGTTTGCCAAAGGAGTACCTGTTTGCCCAAATAGGTGACCATTATGGCTCATACGGGGACCCCTTTGAGCCGAACAAGCGACCCCTTTGACAATTTGGTAAGCGGTATGGCTAAACTGGTATGGTATGGTCATCCTCCTCTTGTCATGTAACTTTAAATCTTCAGCAACTTCGCGCGACTCAGGCGGAGCGATTATTAGGGTATAACACGGCAAGCGCAAAATCATGTAACACTGTTGGAAATAAAGCCACAAACAATTCTTAGAGCCACCCAAGCAAAACAAGAAAGGCAATTCGCTCTCAAGCTCGAAATATATAGTTGAGTTTTATCCATGAAAAGCAAAGTTTGCCGCATATTTCACTACTGAATTCGGTCTAACTATGCATGTTTTCAATTAGTGTTCTCCTTAAGCACAGCCCAGACGTTTGATGCACGGATTTTTTAGTCTTCACTAATGTCCAGAATTCGAAAAAAAAGAAACGCTCCTTAAGGCTCGGTTCGGACGGTAGTACATGAGACATTACGGGTGGTACTACCTCCGTTTCCTTGTACCTTTCCCTGTGCACACTTCGCTTTCTTTTTTATTGTTGCGAATCCATCAAACAGCACCCTCTTGTTGAACATACCCTCTTTATTGCGTACGACTCGTGTAGCAAAGATCTAGGAGTGGGATCTCGCATTCTCTTGCCTTCAAATTTAATCGCATTTTTGGTGGAGAACGTTTTTTTGTTTACGAATCTTGGTCGTTTGTTTCCGGTGTTATTCCTTTATGAGTCGGAGTGGTCGTCTTTAATGTCAGCTTCCGTCAGACCGGTCGAATTTAGGTCGGAAGTCGTCACTACAAATAAGTAGAAGATCCTTCCGATTCCTTCGATACCAACCTTTACAATACCTGATTATGATATGATGCATGCGTAAAGGCGGCGTCGAGGTAGTCATCGGAACGATTTACTAAAGCGTTTTATTATCATATCAATTGTTGTTGTATTAGTTGTCGGTAGATCAATCGTCGTAGTGCTATGTCGTCGTGCTATCGGACTCAGCCAGGGTCGGTCATCGCTAATTTTGCCTTCGTTGGCGCGTTGCTCGCCGATGCGTTGGTACCCAGGCACTTCGAGTTTGACGGATGGTGAATAACCTCAAATATGTTCTCTCTTTTTGCAAAACGAGAAATCTTTATAATAAAGCCAGCATTTTTATTGCTCTAGGGTGTCTTCTAGTTTATTTCCTATATTTGCTTGGAGCGTCAAAAACAGCAGCTTGTTTTTGGGGTCTTGCAGCAGCGGAAGCGTTTGAAGAATGTAAAGCAGAGGAGCTGCCAGCCGAATGGTTGTTGGCGGTTTGGGTTCGACGAAGGGCATTCGGGTAGTTCTTCGGTCGATGGTTAGTTGGGCGGTACATTCTAGCTTTATTTGTTCTGTTGGGGCGTATTAAGGTAACGGCGGCGCTGACGACGTCACGGTTTCAGAGGAGGTGATCCACGGTAACCATGTTGAATTAACGTCATAGTGGAGTAGAAAAGGAATTTTAAAACGTAGAAGAGGCAGAAAATAATGGGGGTAGGCCCGTTCCCTATTGCGCATTCGTCATAAGCCAACTGGTAATAGGCCCATTCGTCACAGCGAACCGGGTATTCGAATTTGCCGGACATATATTTACTTGGCTTTGCATGTAATCAAAGTTAGTACGTTATATTTCATTTTTACTGAAGAGAGGGAGCATTCATACAAGTCATTGTTCCACTTAGGTAAGAACAGGTTTATTGAGCTAACAAAAACAACCTAAAAAGCGATATTCCGAGTTTCCGCCCTCAAGGTTTGAGGGCGATTGCGACAATCGTAGTGGCTCACAATGATCTGAAGACGGAGGTTGCAGTTGGCGTGCTTTTCCGACACCCTTGAAGGTGTCGTGCCGCGCTGTGCTTGAGCCAGCTTCATTGCCGTCAAGGACTGCTCTTTCTTGGTGCAGCTCAGGAACGCCAGATATTGGGAGAACTGCAGCCCAGGTTGCTCTGGCATAACAAAAGGAAGAACACACACTCGTGGAGAAAGCTTTTTGAGCGGGCACTGCTTTGAAATTTTGAGAGGAATGCACAAATGTGCTACAGAAGACTTCCAAGTTCTCAGAGGATTCGGTCAGTTCTTTCCTGCAGAGGATTAGGTCAGTTCTTGCCTGCAGATAAATAAATATATTAATATATCATCATTAAAATTCATCAGCTTTGTAAAATGAAAATGTCCTTTTTGGTATTATTTTTCAGCTTATAGGGTATATTGCTCCGAAATTAATAATTGAGGGCAAGTATTTTTTGTGGTTTACTCTCAAGGCAACGAAAGCCTAACGTAAACCTTTATGAACTTGAAGAAGAGGAAAAAGTTCGAAAACTTAATAATATCTGCCGAAAACCTAAAAATCAAAACTCTAAATGCCGAAAATCCGAAAGTGCATGTGCAAGAAGGTGGTGCCTGAAATTCTCTTTGAAGCTTTTGTTAACCTTCGAAGAAAGGATGAAAAAAGTCCGTAGGATATCGAGGATTTTTTCTTCCGCGGACATGCACATTTTCTAGCCGTTCGTGCTGGTGTTTCGACACGTTGGAACACTTGTTGGAACCCGGTACGTGCGGGTTTGGGTCTTACCGGTTGTGTTTTTTGGTTGTTCGTTTTCACTGTCGCCCAACAAGTCTTTTTGCGGGGGTATAGCTCCAAAGTTGTCGTTTTCGTTTTTGTGTGTTCCGCGTCTGTCTAGGAAAGGGCGACAGATGTTGCGCGAACAGCTAGTGTAATTGCAACGTTCTTGGTGGGGAGGTGTTAAGTAACGAAGTATTTTGTTTGTAATAAGTAAGATTTGTTTTAGAGAGGTTTATCTTTCTATAGTTGCGTCGGCCTGTTTTTTTTTATCTGCCTACGCTTGTGTCGGCATTTTTGGGCGTTTGCTGTACGCTCGCGGGGGAGCATGAACGGAAAGTTGTTTCCGCCCCAGCACGCTGGGGCCTCAAACAGCCGTGGGGCTCGGCAAAGACGAGTTAGACCCCTGTCGTTAACAAAGGGATTGGGTGTCAGTTTGGGGCGCCGGAACAGCCGTGTCTCGAGCAGAGGTATTTCGGGTGCACTTGTGGCTTTTAAGTGGGTGTGCTTGCGTCCGGTGTATTTCTTCGCTTAATGTAGAAACTTCGCTTTTAATTTACTCAATATCTTAACTGGGTGGCGCCAGCCGGGCGGCGAGGAAAGCATGTAGTAACTCTACAAAACATTTGCGTCTGACCGTTGAGGTGTCGGATCCCCCGGGGGTCACGTTGACAACTCGTTGATTATTGGGTCAGATTGTACCACTTGACAATGGGCAAATGTGAGGTCATTGGTTTGTCTCTGGAGGGAAAGGAGGCCCCTACGAGTCTAGAAATGGGGTGTTGAGAGGATTCTCGGGGTTTCGACTTATGAGTAAAGGGAGATTCGGCTCTTGAGACTGGGCACTTAAGAATGGGTTTCAATTTTGGGAGATTGGAATTGTATGTTATTGTTGACTAGTCGTTTTGTCTTGAAATACACATGGCCACACTGGCCATCATAAACCAACCACCGTCGTAATGTGTCCAGTGGGATCGAACAACTTTTAGGTTTTTTCTTATTCAGCTTGCCGAGGGACTTCCATCAGGCGAACGTCATCATCGGTCGTCACCATCCTGACCGGCCCCCTCCCCTCGGAACGTTGACTGTCAGCGTCGCAGGCGTTGATGTCGGCGAAACCTTAAGACCCCGCGCTGGGGCGAAACTGACTCTTTCTCGCCAAGCTAAGCTTCTTTTGTACGCGCTAGTGCTTCTAGAACAATCGGCATGGAAGGGTCGTTGAGTAGAATATTGTAACCTTGATTAAGCATTATGGTTCTCGAATTTACCAGAACGGGACGATACAGAAACAACAAAAGAATGTATCCGCGGCCAGGCATCGAAAGTGGGTGTTTCGAGTGGGAGGCCGATCCGATAACTGTTAAGCTTTATTATTTCTTGAATATATTGCAAGATTTTTTTACAGTACTTACAGCCACATGGCCTTGTCTGCAAGTCAATAGTAGATAAACCGTGTACACGCTCACGGAGGTACTCAATGAAACCAATCCAAATGTCCTCTCATGTTAAAAAAAATTCAATGCCGGTTCTTTCTCATTTTCTTTATCTAAACAAGTATTTTAGAAACCAAGCGTTTGGTGATCTTCGTGTTCACCTCCTCCCTGGACCACATAAAGTGGCCTGGCTTTGGCTTTACGAGGGTTAAAGTCTATTTCACCCTTTCAATAAAAACGTACACGCTGTTATCTGGTTTGGAACCGTCTTTACATAGAGCGTTCTACACCGCCCAAGAATGTGCAGCGCCATTAAGCACTCGCACTAAGGCTGATACGTTCTCTGAGGGGTAGCGCTTTCAGACTACGACGTGTATTGTATTACAGAAACTTGGCTACTAAGTGACATCTCATCTTATGAATATTTTTGTGACAGCTACTCCATATTTCGCCGCGACCGCAATTACGGAGTTACCGGACAGAAATACGGTGGTGGTGTACTCACAGCCATACGCAACAACATTACGGCAGTTCGTCGCTTGGATCTCGAAAGCTATGAAGAATGTGTTTGGCTTGAAGTGAAAACTGGCGGACCCAAAAATCTTTTAATAGGAAATTATTATATACCCCCGTCTCTCGATTCCAAGGAATTTGAGCAGGTTCTGATCAGTTTATCAGAAAAACTCGACCCCGCCAACTTTAACGTGATCATTGTCGGCGATTTTAATGTACCTGGTACGTGGTGGTCGAGCGAAGCTTCAGAGTCAAGCTGTCGTAAAGGAAATCAGCTCTTAAATTTTGTTCACTACAACGATCTTTACCGCGGCGAAGTTCCTTCAAACGTATGTGGAAACGCTCTGGACGTTCTTTTTACTAATCTTGAAACTTACAATATTGCAATAGTGAGCAATCCAATTGTTTCCGCCGATATATGGCATGTTCCATTTTCCGTTAAGGTAGACGTGCTAGTCTCGTCCGTGAAACACAAAAACATATATCGGTTTGATTACGCCAACGGCTCATATCTTGACTTTTATCTTTTCCTTGCTGCGTACGCGTGGGACGACGTCCTTCGTTTACACTCGATTGACGAGGCGGTCACTGCTTTGACCAATATTTTGATGACCGGCATGCACAGCTTTATACCTCGTAAACAAACTGATCGATCAAACAGATATCCCCCCTGGTTCTCTCGTGAATTAAAACGCGTAATGCGCAAAAAGTTACATTTGCACCGTCTTTACCGCACTACTAACAGCAACGAAGTTTATGACAGGTTTAAAATATGCCGAGCCACGGTTAAAGAACTGTATAAGCGCGATAAAGAGGCTTATCGTAGACAAGTCGAAGGAAGTGTTTCCAAGCGTCCCCAGGATTTTTGGCGATTGGTTAAAAAGCATACTCGAGATAGGTCGAGTCCTGCTTCACTTATGATTGACGGAGCATATTCTTCTGATCCTGATAAGATATGCAATCAATTCGCAAAGTTTTTCCTGTCCACCTATTCATCAGTCAGTGTCGAAAACACAGAGATTTTACTAACTACTCATAACCATTTTCCTCCTCCGACAATTGACCTTGCCGACGTTGTTTGGGCAATTCATCAGCTCCCATCTAAAAAATCTTGTGGCCTTGATGGCATACCGAATTTTATAGTTAAGGGGTGTGTCGACATACTGGCTCCCATTCTACACCACATATTTTCTATGTCGCTGAAGCAGTCTATCTTTCCGACCGCCTGGAAAAAGGGCTTGGTAATCCCTCTTCCTAAATCAGGCACCTCAACGAATATCACAAACTATAGACCGATATCATTGCTTTCCGCATTTTCGAAGGTATTCGAAAAAATCATTCATAAGCATCTAACACACTGTTTTAAGCACTCAATACCCGAAGTTCAACATGGTTTTTTGAGCGGCAGGTCTGTTGAAACAAATCTTGCGTGTTTTTTAAATGATGTTGCCCCCAGAGTCTGTTCTCGAGAGCAAGTTGACGCAGTGTATTTTGATTGTAGCAAGGCATTTGATCGTGTAAACCACAAGTTACTGTTACACAAACTTTCTGTTTCTGGTCTCAGTGACGAGTACTGTTCTTGGTTTGAAAGTTATCTTTCTGCAAGAGAAAACTGTGTCGGCTACGCAAATGTTAGGTCTTGTTTTTTTTCCTGTGCCATCTGGTGTACCCCAGGGTTCCAATCTGGGACCTCTTCTTTTTAATATATTTGTTAAAGATGTCCAAGACATCATTCGCCATTCGAGCCTCTTGCAGTTCGCTGATGACCTCAAGATCTATAAAAATATTTCGTCATTAAATGATTGTGCTCTACTGCAGGAAGATATCAACGCCATCTGTCTATGGTGTAAAGATAACGGGCTTGATCTTAACATTGGAAAAACAAATGTAATATCTTTCACGCGTAAGACTAATCCAACTCACTTTCTGTACTACTTAGAAAATTCGTCGATTACTCGAGTTACGATTGTGAAAGATCTGGGAGTGATGCTAGACTCCAAACTCAACTTTAACTCGCACGCGACATACGTTGTGAGCTCTTGTTTTCGTCTTCTCGGTGCAATTTCAAGATTTAGTAAGTGTTTTTCAAGTGTTTACCTTTTCTACGTACTTTATCGAAACATAGTTCTTCCAAAACATGACTTCTGCACTGTGATTTGGAACAGCCTTAGTGCTACAGCTTCCAATAATGTGGAACGCGTACAGAAAAGATTTGCCAGAACTTATCATTTTAGATCCCCATCACACGATCTATATGATTACAACGAAGTGCTTAGACAATTGCAAATCACTAACCTTGCATCAAGACGATGCTCGCGCGACCTTTTATTCTTGTTTAAATGCATACATTCTTATCACGATATTAGCTCTCTGGTCACATCTATTAACTATCATATACCCGGTAGAAATGTTCGTTCTAGTCGCACTTTCCATGTCAATTACAGCGATTTCACGTCACCCTCGGGCCGACTGCAAAACTACTTCAATCATCTGGAATCAGATGGCATTGACATTTTCAACCCTAACCAACCTCATTTTAGGAAGTGCTTGCTTCATGTATTGAAATAATGTTCATGCTTTGCAACTATTCAATTCCTGTGTTTTTCCTTTAGAGGTGTGTGAGGCGACCATACTTTTCTTGTTTGCGTTTATATGCTATCTGAAATGTTACTAACAAGTGCACCAATGTATAGGCTTTGGCTGTTTTGGGGCACTCAAAATAAACAAACAAACAAACAAACAAACAAACAATCAACATCTGTGAAACCGGTGAACTCTGTTGTACCGTCGTGAGAAACTTAATGGACTCCCATGTGGGGTCATACCTCTCCCCAAGCACATAAAAGAAATCAGCCCAGAAGAGGATCGCGTTCTTACAGTCAAAAAGGAAAAAAGTGCATAATCGCTCCTTATCCCCGCAGAGCCCAAAACCGTCCCCCCTTACAGCACGCATAAACCCTTGGCATGGAACCTTGTTTTAACCGGTTGTGTTTCTGCATAAAACCGCCAGGAAAAGTGTTTCGTCGAAGGCGATACAGGATATTTTCGTAAGCGTTTGAAGACTTTTTTTCTTCCGGCGGCCTTCTCCAACCTACTGCTATAAAATAGTTCCGGAGTAAGGAGCGCGACTGTATCCCAATACAGTTTATTTTTATTCACTGCCAGCAAGTACACACATGAAAAACGTGCTGTGAAGAAAATGACAGCCCCATGGATTTCCTTGTAAAACGCCAAAGCGGTCGATCTTGCAGGGATATAGGTGCTGGTCACCAGCCACTGGCTCAGGTAGGCTCCTCCTGTTTGTTGCGGTGGCCAAACACAAACATTCTCCATAGTATGTCGAAACAAGAAAAAAAAATCTACTGTCACCTTGATCTCCGCGTTGATTAGACCAAATCCCCCTTGGGTCAAAATTAAGTAAGAGACTGGTGCGTCGCATATTTTTCCATTGGTGACAACCTAACAAATGTGGCAAACAGTCGGGAAACCTCATTCACTCTTCCTCCACCTTCATCAGGATCTTTCCTGAGAAAGGTAGAGAACGCTTGGGTAGGGTGCCGTGTTACACACAAACCTGCCCAGAATAAAGTTAATGTTTATTTTGCGACAAGTCTGCAGCGAGGCTCCCATCGACTGTATTCGCGCTTTCCAGACCTAGGCTGCTCTAACAGCTGATACCGGTACTCCAAGGCACATGTCAAGCATTTCCGTGCACTTCACACCTGAGACATCCACCGGCTTGGAGGCCCAGTTGCCTAGCCATGTTCCGGTTGTTTTCTCATTCCTCTTCACGACGTCGCTGTGATCAATGTTGACAGGGGCACCCTTATTGGACAGGGGCGTGGTGACGTTTTTATGGTATTCAGGATGACAGAATTTATGTAGAGGTCGAAGCCTTTTCGGATTCCTCGTCAGACAGACAGGATATCAGGAAAGGAACCTCGGTCAGTCCTTGAAGGAACGTTTTTTTGAGCCCATTGAAGACTCCTCGTCGTCCGAAACCACTACCTTCAAGGCAAAGTGCCAAGCCTACGGGGAAATAATTTCGGGATCAAAAACTTCCACTTCAAACTTCAAGCTTCATCTCATTTAGCGTCTCAAACAAATTCGAAAAATGTATTGCAGTATCTGTATTTCTTTATTTGTATTTCTGCCCTCTCTAATATGTATTCCTGTATTTGTATTTCCAAAGAATTTTGCCTCTATTTAAAATGTATTTCCGATACGTATCGCGATACACATTTACAGATATGTTTAAGTATCAGTATTGTAGCTACTATTTTAATGTATCTCAGTATTTGTATTTCCAAATACATTTTTGGGTATTTCTGCCCAACCCTGCTCTTGTCATAGTCCCAGAGTTGTACCTGCTTCACGAGTGGTAACCTTACCACACTACTACGCTTCGTACGCGCTCAAAATATTAAAAAGTATATTTATTTAGTGGTCTCAAATGACGCTCGGCAAGTTTTTAATTGGAATCATATGTCTATTTTCAACAATTAATAAGTTAATTAACAAATTTTATCTTATTAGCCGACTGATGTTTACGATTAGCCCCATATAATATGTCCCCTGGCGTATGACTAACCTGCACAAACCGCGTGAGTGTAGCTTTCACGAGTTTTTACACACAAATCTGTAAAGCTTAAAAACAAAACACTCTGTGTAGCTTACTTGAAGTAGAAAAGAAAAAAAAACGACCGCCCCAAAAAGTGTCTATGAGCGGCTGTGTGTCATACTGGAACAGCACGTTTCGTAGTCTTCGCGAGATTCTCGCATACTGCTTTGAAGTAAACAGGGTGCATCCTTTTCGGGCGTCGATCGTCTACTGATGGGTGACGGGAATCGAGCTAACATGCAGGGAATAAGATTATCGCTGCTGTTTTCGCCAGCGCACGAAAGGGATCTGCGTTCTCAGTTTTCGGGTTCTCTGTGAAAAACGTTAGCACCAACTCTGGCTCCGAACGTTCTATTCAGCGCAATGTTCAGGTAAGTTTACATTAATTAGAAAACTAAGAATGGCTGCTACACATGATGTCTATGCGAAATGTTTCCGCTATGAGCCGCACAGTGGTGCTACTTATCTTGTCGCGCACTTCCAATACAAATAAGTATATCTACATTCAGTGCCTTAAGCCGGGGTCACGCTGCTCATCCTTCATACAAAATACAGTCTGCAAACATGCGGTACCGCAATGTCCGTGGTTCGAATACCGCGTGCCAAGTTTCTCCTTGAACGCATTGCCATCCGGCATTCGAAACACGGATCTCGCTGTGACTCGCGTTCGAATCTGAATGCAGATTGTCTTTTGCATGATGTGTAAGTAGTGTCACCCCGGCCTTAGTGTACCTAAAACAATAAAACAATATAGTCCAAAAAATATTGCACTTCCCTCTCGCCAGCTCGCATCATCTTGTTTTCAATTTTTGCGCATGCGCACGAAAATAAAATTTTAATCGAACTCTTGTCTAAATTTGCGAAGAAGATCGAAAAAATCGAACCTGGCCAAGCTCAAACCGCAACGGGCTCGCGACATCCTTAAGGCCTGTTCACACATACAGCGGGGCCCTAAGTCAGCGCCACGTGAGTGCTCGAAAGAGCGCTCATGTGGCGCTTCTAGCCTCGTGAATTAGTTCTATATAGCGCGCTATTAGCGCGTTCGTAGTAGCGCCTTGTTAGCGCTTCTTGTACCGCGGTTACTGCTGCGTATTTGCGCGTGCACTGCTGTTCCGTTTCCTGTGGTTGGGTGAGCATCAGCAGCACACGGGATGCTGAAATAGAAAAGCGACAAATGCTGCTACATACGCAGTTAGAGCATATTTATGCGAACGGCTTAACGCCCAGAAGAGCCTTCTGGGTGCACGGAATCTTGTCGCCACCGAGATATGGACGGGTACGCTGGAAAATCTTGTTCCCAGGCTGAGGGACCGAGACACAGAGTTCTTTCGAAGGTGATTATTTTTTAACTGCGTGTCTTTGAAACCAGGGTCACGCATGTCGAATAGAAAGCAATGGGGTCATACCATACCAACTAGTCGCTTAGAGTCCAGGAATTAGAACGCCTGTCCCCCGTGGTCTGCCCGACCCTTTGCTTGGAAAGCGGGTCTTTTACTTCCTTTTCTTTCAATGCCAAAGGAACAACAACAACAACGGAATTGCCGTCCACGCGCTCTTGCGCAGCAGCAAGCACGGCACAAGGAGCGTGAAAGCGCTTACACTGCGCTGCTGAAGCGCTAACCGAGCACCTACTGAAGCGCTTCTGAAGCGCTAACCGATCGGTATACGTCACGCGCAAGTCGGTGCCACAAGAGCGCTGTGTTCAGCGCTCACAAGGCGCTAACTGAGCGCTCCGCTGTATGTGTGAACCAACCTTTAGTTGCATTTTGCCCAGCGCGTTAACGTTCGGCCGGCTGCGGTTCGTTTCCATGAACGGGAATGCTTCACCCAGGTAAACACAGCCACACTTTAAATGATGCGGATATGCTCTTCATATACAAGCAGCCTATGTAAGCGCAGCCATATTGGGCAAATATGGCGGTCTTAGACAGTTCGTACTGTGCCATGTGTCAGCTGAACGCACAACTCTCGGGCTTCAGCAGGCAAGTATTGGACTCAAAACGGTATGCCCCGATTTTCGTTATATGCGTCTCAACCCTGCGGCGATGTGTTGGCGTAAGAGAGCTTCCAGAGGCTCGACCTTCTTCGGGGATACGATGGAAGGACCGCGGTGCTGATTGACGTTGATAAACGCGCAATGCCGGCTTCACGCGGTGGCGTTGCAATTGCGTTCGGAGCGACCTGGGCAACACGCTGATGTGACAATAACAATAAAGTCACCACAACCTCTGTTTCATCGCAATATTTAAAAAGCGCAACGAGACACGGACAAGGAAGATAGACAGAAACACACCGCTAACTTACAACTGAACCTTATTTCCGTACCCACCTCGTATATATATAACCGGTGTCAAAAAAAAACAACAAAAAAAAAACAAGCCGATGAAGAAACCCCCTTACACACCGTTGAAAGGCTAAAATATTGTTCTATCACTCATCGACAGCGACACAAGCTGCTCTCCCTCGGTCGAGAAACCGCAGTTTTTTCATCACGCTAACCGCCTACAACATGTAATCACGGAAACCACAGCAGAGCAAGCAGAAATGCTGAAAGGACCTGTTTCGTTCAGTTCAGTGTTTTCCCGCTAGGTGCCGTCCGTTTTAGTGGCGTCGCGAATACCAGCCCAGTACACGCGTGCTTGTCGCTTTCACAAACGGTCCAAACACGCTCCATAGGCACAAATTCTTCAAATCAAAAGTCTCCAAAAGTCATCATCTATATAGATATAATGTCGCGATGATAAAAGTGTAAGCCGTATTTCTTGACGTGACAGGTGCTGAACAGGTTACCATGCTCATGAACCATGAACCTTGCCGTCCCTGACCCAACTTAACATTTGCGTAGAGAATTTTTTTTTCTTTTTCATTTCCAGCTTTTGAATTTTTATCTCTCAAATACGCCCTCAGACATCGCTCGACTAGACGTACTTTTATTGTTTTTATTTTTAAAGAAGGTTCTTTTCGGAACGAGAATGGGAGATCGATCTCCACGGACTTTCGACCTTTCCCATAAGCTGCTTATTGAATCAGCTCGCCTACGCGTCTTCGTGTTTTCTACGCAGGGGATTGAACTTGGGGGAAGCGTCGGTCGCATATTCTTGCTGGGGACAATTTACAGCACTGTTCATTGAAGATTCTGCGCAAGTTGTACTAAATAGACATTTTTGTTTGCGCATGAAGCCTGTCCCACGGGTTCTCTGCAACACATCTTGATGTATTTATTTTTATTTTTGTATTAGTGGTGAGAGGGAAAGAGAGAAATCCCGGTACATGTTGGCCACACCTTCTGTGGGGGCAAGTCAGTTCCGGGGGAGGAAAGGGTTAGGGATAAGGGATCTAAAGAAGGAAGTAGAAAGGAGAAAGGAGTACAAGTAATGAGGAGTGTGTGAATATACGAGGCATGTGTAATCTCCCCAGCATGCAATTTCCAGGGCGTGATTTCCACGCGCGATATAGGGTACATTGCGCGAAACCGCTAGCGCCAACGAGCGATTGCCTGATCATTCGTTTTTTTCTTTCTCTTTAAAACCAAAAGACTGCCATAAAAACTACTGCTGTGTGCGGAAACTGCTCATCTGGAGTACTAACCTAAGTGAACAGTTTCGATGCTCGTTAAGACCATTTGGAAGTAAAGTGCGAAAAAGCGCCGATGTCGTGTTCGCGCTAACAGTGTCGATCAGTGTACATTTATTGCCCTGACGTCACAACCGCGGCCATTCTGGTAGCCTTGCAACTGAACCCGCACCTAATGCAGCGTACAATTTGAGCAATCAATGTTTTTATTTTTGCTGCTCAATAACAAGTAAAAATGGCCAACTGCAGGATTCGTTGGTGACAAGTGTGAGCCAAGTATACGTAATTCCAAGCCGGGCAGCTGGGCGCTGCCATGCGTCTTCTCGTGGGGGAAGCGCATAAAGTGCGCTCGCCTGCCGAAGCTACATCTGCGCGCACACTTCGTGCGCAAGCTTTCAGTGGGCACCAGTCGGAACGAAGCTTTCTTTCGTATACTTTCATAGGCGAACAAACCACACGACGTATGCACAAACACTGAACGTATCACTGGCCAGAGGACTTTTAATCGGAACGGAATATAGTCTATAGACCATTCAAAGTCACAGCTCTACACGCATGAAATCCCAGCCAGCCAGTCACGAGTCATATTTTATTTCACAACCGAGCACATAGCACATGCAAAACTCACGAGCGCTTGCATAGCCTACACGTCATGTCATAAGTAGTGGACAGCATTATGCGAGGTGCCGGACGTGTGCTTGGGGGTTAAGAACATGGCCTAGAAGGTATGGTATGTACATCAGTGCGCGAACCTTCCGAGATCCGAAATCCATGTTCCCGCGCGTTGCCGAGTAGCCAATCCGGCGTGAGCGCCATGGTAGCGGTGTCCTCCTCTCCCTCTTTCTCTTTCCCCTCATTGCGTTGGGCGTCCAGTCAATCGGAATACGCAGCCGAGTGAGATTGACGCAGTGCTCACTTCAACCCCAGAGCGGTATATGTAGAGAGTTTTGCCATACATTGGGAAATGTAGGAGGCAGATGAGGAGGCGCCATTGGTCGAAAGTGGGCTGGGAGTGTTCCAGGACGTCTTTACAAATTCGAAGTAGCCAGCCAGAAGCCGCCAATAATGCCCTGGCGGTGGCCGCAAGAAACAAAATAATAAGTCCGTCGGAGTAACTCTCGGTGACTGAAAATATGGTGCACGTGATTTTTCGATCACGGTCGTGCAAAATAAAAAAAATCTAGCAGAACGATCTGCGTAACTCGTGCGCCAGGCGCCGAGGGCCGGCAATCTGCCATCCGAGCGGTCACACTCCTTCTGAGCAAAATGGGGTTCGAGGCAGCACATTCGATTCTTGCACTCTTTTTGCATGATCACAATCGAAACATCACGTACACGATATTTTTAACCATGAAGAGTTACTACATTTAACTCACACTGCTTAGTTAAAACTGTTTCTCGCTACCACCGCTAGGATTATTTTCGGCTTCGGATTGTCCGAAGAACATGTCGAGCCCTCTTTCTGCATCTGGTGCCGCCTAGCCCTAACCGCTACTTCATTGACCAAACTCTCTTTTATATACGGCTCTGCCCAACCCTTAAGCCGTGTCGTAGTTTGATGCACAGGAAAAGGCAGAGGCATAGATAGGTTGCCCCCCTATCACCTTTACATTCAAAAGTTCGAAACCTTTCGACAAGAAAGACTGAGAGCTACTGCTTTTCTTTCGATATTGAAAGGCTCAAATGAAACTTCTCGAGTCTATTTTTGTTCTGGAGTTTACAAACCGTGTTCGAGAATAAACGGTTCATAAAATATTGATCAGAACGAATTTGAAACGGGAATGTTGGTAATGAAAAAATGAAGAGCCGTTTACAACCCCCTGTAACGCCGAATTAGAGCGCAGCTCTTGAGGAGGAAAGAGGGAAGGGTACTGAGGGTCACACGTGTTCTCGGGGGGGGGGTCATGTGACCTCGAGAGGGGGGGTCGCGTGACCTCCGGGGGGGGGGTCATGTGACTTCGAGGAGAGGGTCACGTGACCTCGAGGGGGGGTCACGTGACCTTGGCAGGGAAGTCGCGTGACCTCACGGTTGCGCCGACGGCGACGCATCTCAAGCCGGAAACGGCGCCTAGGCTGCGCTCTAAAACAGATTTGGACGACCCAAGAGTGAGGCATCAGAATGCAGTAATTGGAAAACGGAGATATATGTTTTATTTACTGATCAGCTCGTTGCTATAGAATCACATGATTGGCCGAAAACACAAGATTGTGCGAAAAACAAATTATAAAGTGCATAGAAAGTACCGTTGCCCCTCGAATTAAAGGGTTGTTTAACCGATTACTTCGTATATTACGATAATAAAATATCTAACATGAACAGTGCGCAACGAAAGCGAGAAAACCTTTTGACGGCCCTCGATTATGCAATCGCCCCTAAGCGTTCGAGAGCATCGCCATCTGAGTCTGCGCGCATAGCGGGAAACGTCGGTCTTCGCACAGCTCGATATAAAGAACTTCGTTCAAAGCCACTTTCCCAATTTGCCGCCGCGCTGCGCCGCGCAATAACGTTTTGCCGCAAACGCAGAAGCAAGCCTGCAGATGAACGCATAACGTTATCGTGCCTGAGCACGCCACTCCAAATCGCCTGACGTGGGTTCAAAATGCGCACAAAAAGAAAAGCGTATACCACCGCCCTCACATGACGCCCACAAACAGGTCCCGTTTTCAAAGCATGCCCCGGAGACGCATACAATTTGCTCGGAAAAATGCGATTTTTTGTTTTCTGCGTTGAAAATAAAAAATAAAAAATCATATCACAATCTTTTTTTAATACTACAGGAGGATTTTAGTTGCAGCAGGAAACCGTGTTTGCACTCATAGCGAAGGGGAAGGGGGTAACTAAAAGGAAAGGTGGATAAGACGATAAACTTTCTGCCTTCAATTTTTTTTCACTTTTGTATATGACTTTAGGCGCGGAGGCTACTAAAATTGGAAAAAAATACAAAACAATGATCAGTTCGTTGATACTCTTGGATGCTACCAGACGACGATGAACTCCCCTCCGCGCGTCCGCATGCCAGAAAGCATTGATATGGTACAGTCATGTCTCGTTATCGCGAACCCCGTTAATATCAATACCCCCTATATAAATACGCTTTTCGGGGGCGAGCTAAGTAAATACGTGCAGTTTTGTCTCGTTATTATAAGAGACTCACATTATGGACGATGACAGGGGTGTCCGTAATGGCGGAGACACCTCTGTATCGTAGAAACCTCGGTGCACATCGACGGACAGGGGAACTTAAATCTAAAACGCCGGATGAATTATATTGGCCATACGGAAATACCAGGTATGATCTCCTAGACTGAATTTTGCAGCTTACACTACAGAGGTCAGCACGGCGATGTGCGCGCAGGAGTCGAAGGAGGAGATCTTGTGTCGTTATGCCAAAGGGCGTTGTCCTTCAAACAACTGAAGCTGCACTACACGAGTTTTTGTGACCACGTGCACGAGCACAATTGCCAGTTTATTATTGACTGCAGACCGACGCGAGAACGAACATCAATTTGGCGTCAAACGCTGGCGAATTTGATACAGTGATATTTGAAAAGATTTGCTCGTCTTCAAAAGACAATGAATTGTGCAAAGTGTTTTGAATGGTACACGTGCTTCAGAAATTCAGAACATTGCTGGAATACCAAAAGAGGTGGTGCGGCCTTTTCTGTATCTCTCTTTGTCTTCCAGTTACGTTCTGATATTATGAGAAGCGCGAGTACCACTCAAAACACCTCGCAGAATTCATAGCTTCTTGACGTATAAGATTTGCAAAGTTTTACGTAGAATTCGTGTTCGCTCTCGCTCTGGTTCGTAGTATATATGGTGAAATGGCCATTGTGCTCGCGCACGTGGTCACGAAGCTTCGTGTAGAGAAGCTGTCAATGTTCACAAAACGACGCCCTTTGGCATAATGACGACAAAGGTTTCTGCCTTCGACTGCGGCGCGCACTAATGCACACAGGTGCTTTTTGGCGCACATCGCCGCGCTGCCCTTTTCTTTTACGCTGCAAAATCAGTCCTGGAATTTTTGATCGCACCTCGTAAAGCCAAGGTGGTGGATGATAGGATGCGCTTGAGCCAAAGATGGCAGGGTGTTGCCACAAATCCGGACACGTCGGCGGGGGCGCGTCGCCGTCAGCCCACGGCAACACCAAGAATAGCATGTCTGTTTGCGCATGGAATGCGCTAGCAGCAAAAATAAATTGGTAAACACCTACGTTACTTGTAAGGTGAAACACTGCGACAGCTGCAGTTGTGAAGTCGCGGCCACTAAGGTGCCATATCGGAGCAGACGACTGAATGAACGGTTACGGTTCGAGCACACCCACAGAGACCACATAGGCGTTTTGTATTAAACCGAGCAACACAACGAAAAGAAAATTCTATGGCATCTTGGGACCAAAGTGTGTGCATTAAGTAGAGAGCATGTCGTGAACTTGTTAAACAATGCTATTGGACACA
>JAZHYW010053834.1:0-15782 GCA_037355805.1 Ixodes ricinus
TGATTAATGTGGCACCATAATACAGCACTCTTTATTTGAATAGAGAAAAGCTTGGCCATCCCAGCAAAAAGGTTACCTAAATACGAGTCTTTGCTCAAGTAAGAAGTCAACTGGACTACCAGTGTGGCCAGAGAATCATGAGCAGTCTTGCAGCTTGTGGTTTCTTTTTTGGAAGTTGTGCTGGGTGGGGCAGAAGATACCATTCTGGTTGAAAAGACTGGATGCCATGGTATGGTGGGGAACTTTCCTTCATGTGTCTGGGATAGTGGAATATTGAGTTTTATGGGAATATCATCTGAAGCCAAACCAATGCCATTAGGTTCGTACAAGTGTTGCAAGAGGGCATGATTTGGTGGATAGCATCTTGCAGAAGCTTGGGCGATTAAGGCAGGTCAGAATGGTTTCATACGATGCAAGCTGCCTTCCAACTCGTGAATGCTTGGTCCAAGGGTGGTGAAGCAGGCAGGGTAGGCTATCGTCACTTCACTGTACTCTATATGGCAAATATGTGGCAAAATAAATAATTTAATGATTCATGAGGCATCATCAGTTACTAATGTCCCGCCGACGACTGGGTTGCTCCACAGTCAACCCAGTCGGGCCCAAGTAAATACCTGGTTTTTATCATGCAAGTGTGATGAACTTGGAAGGAATGCTGGACATGCAGGAAGTATATTGAGTCGTGGCGTATACACACCAACAAATTGGCCTGCACTATATCGGCCCCACCAGGCATTCATGCAGACATGGATAGATTGGCCGAGCTGTGGCCCTAGCATCAGCCCGATGCCATTGACTGAAGACACTTTCCATATGAGAAACAAAATGTCCCATCAGGTTTCACTGTTCCTGTGCACATCACATTTCTCGGAACTACAATCGTATCCCGAGCTTCTTTCCTTTTTAAATTGCTTATTTTGTTGGAGTCCTTCATGTAACCACACCATGTAACCACATGTAAGCACGAAATCATACCAAAATGCAGAACTTGGTGCACAAAAAATTTGAAAAGTAATATCGTGCTGTCTGTATTGCGGTAAAGCTGAGCTCCGATTGGAACACACCAGTATAGCACAAAAAATTGTCAGGTTTTATTGAACTATCGAAACCATATACACAAGAAACGTGTAGGGAACCCATGGCAGCAGCAGCAAAAGTGTGCCCATTCACAGCAAGCCTTGCATATCAGGACAGCCTCGTGTCACACTTCCTGCCACAACGTGGAAAAGCCAAATACAAGAGTCGACGAATCGGTTTCATTGCAGCCTGCTCGGAATGTCTTAAATATTATGTCGGCACACTTCTCTTTGCCTCAAGCTTCCGTGGCATCAATGATGCTAAGTTGAACGTCTGTGACGACACCGCGACACTGTATTTAGTAGTTTTCCAATAATTATGAACTGTTGGATGCAGCAGAGAAACATGAGGTTACATGGAAAACAAAGAGATGCATACACTGATGTCTTTGTAGGATAAACCGTGTACAGTATCCAATAAATAGGCCCTCCGAGACATACAAGTCAGTTTCAAATTCCTAAGCTGCACTTTTGGCATAGACTCCTTTGTCGCACGGCTGGTCCACCCATGTATCCAAGACTACCAGGCGCCCAGACTAACCGGTTGCGAGTGCACCTCTTGGTGCAATATGTGCCGCAAACGGCGGTCAAGCCACGCCTCCTTCAACTGGTTAAAGAAAAAAAAAAAAGCCGTTTGAGTCTCTGACAGCAGCTCTGCAAGATGTGATGCGTTACACGAGTTACTGAGGGATCAAATAAAGTACAGGCTTATGTACAGAATGGAGGTAGTAGGTAGCATTTTGTTCTCTCCTGCAGCAAAAAAAAAAGCAACAATGATGACAAATCTGCAGACCATAAATACAACCTGCTGCCTACCTTCATTGCCTCCGTACAGCCCCACAATTGCCGCATCAATTTCTCCCCTACTCCCGGCACGAGGGGAGCAAACAAAGAAAATGCACCTCATTTGCTCCCTGGAAATTTTGCCAACGTCGTCTTTTCTTTGGTGCCCGAGGTAGCCCGGTGCCCCGTGCGAGACTGTCGTTTCGGCGTTGCCGCATTTCTCGCTCTCCGCAGCTCCGATCCACCGCTCGTCAGCTCTAAGCCGGCAGACCCAACTTCCCAGTTTGCTCCGCCGCTACTACCTCCCATCCCCTGGCACAAAGGAAACTTCTCCCCACACACTCAAATAAAAACATAAAAAAAGAAAGAAATGAACCGCCATTGAAAAGCAACGAGAAGAAAAAGTGATGCGGGGTCGAGAGGTTCGCACACCCCAGACGTCGCCGTCCCTCTTCTACCTGTTGTTGCCCGTCCTGACGCCTTTTAGTCGCCGACGACGACAAACGCTGCACCGTTTGGTTTCCCAACCAGAGTTTGCCAAAACGATTCTCTCCGTTCCAAGCGGCGTCGCAAAACGGGAGGCGGCAACTGCCGCGACAACCTCCGCGACGGCCTCCGCAGTCCGACAGATGCAAAAGCGGCGGCGCGCCAAATCCGGACGGGGCTTCCTCGGTTGTCTGACGAGGAAAACGCGAAAACCGTAATATATATATTTCTTCTTTTTTTTTTTTTAAGAGGAGGAATATGGGAGGTGGCGGAACGGGGAAGCGTTCTCGTTAAGAAGCGGCACTGTCCTCGCTGTTCACCACGAGCACACCGACCGCGCCGTCACTTTCCCGCCCAGGAGGTCGGGTGGGCGCGCCGCCGGTTGCCGACGTGGTTGAGGTGGTGGTGTCGAGACCGGCGCTCGCCAGTCTCTCGATGTCGTCCAGGCTCAGGCTGGCGGCCGCTCGGGAAAAGTCCTGCAAGTGCAACGAGCAACCTTATTTGGGCTGGTTCGCACATTTGCTACTGCTTAGAATGAGGTGCCTTAAAGGGCCCTGCAACAAATTTTTGACTGGTTTTTAATTTCAACCGAACCTAAGCTCACTGAACGTAGTAACTTAATTAAACTTTTCTTTTCGCAAAATTCGCTTTATTTTAAATGTTATAGGCAAATTAGAATTACAAAAACAAGCAAAAAATAACCTCCTTCATGACGTCGTAGGTCCTGGCTTGAGTGGCCGTGAACTAGAGGAGGGATAGTGAGCTCGTCGAGCGCTCACGGCTGCCGCACTCTGTGTCGACGGCTCGAGAGGGCGCCACTAAAGCTTGTGTGTGATAGGCTGTATTAAGCGGGCGGCCAGGGCGGCTCGCAATGCATTTGCTGCACGATTAAAGACTATTTCGGCATAACATTTCATTGGCCACAAACGACAGCAAAAACGGGGTAAAGATCAGTACAGAACGGGAGCCACTTCGCGCTGCCATACCGCCAAATGGCCTTTCTAAGCTTCGGGACCTTTCTACGCTCGCCGTTCATCGGCGCCTCATCTCACTAGCCCTTTACATAATTGAAACGGTTCGCGACACTTATATTTTATATCTCGACTAAAAAAGAAGCTTTAGCGGCTCTGACCAGTAGTAAGCCCAGGACCAAAACCGTCACATTTTACGCGCTTTCGGTACCACGGGTCGCCCTCGTCGGTGGAGGGGTTTCCGCGTCGTCCGGTTAAAATATGATGCACTGATATTTAGTTACTCTCTCCGTGCCCGCTGGCTCGCTCCGAACCCCAAGAGACGTGGAAACAGCAAAAAAAGGTAGACGCTTAAATATGATTGCAGGGATGCTGAACCGAAATTTGGATTTCAGAAAAACAATGCAGGAGATGTAGGCGGGACGCTACAATCCCTACAACACTACTCGTAAGGCGATATCTCGAATGGACGGCTGTATTTTGAGAAAAAGAGGTCGAGATTGAACAAGGCCGACGAGGCGCGTGACGTCAAGATACCTAGTTTCCTCCTCTCTTCGCTTCGCTCCCTCAAGGCGGCTAGGCGGAGAAGACGCGAGGCCGTTCCCTCTCCTTCTCGGAGAAATATGACGTCAACAAACCTGTCAAATGCGCCTCCTTTCTTGAGAAATACGGTCATCCGTTTGAGATATCGCTGTATGAGTGATGTTATGGTGTTTGTTGCATCCCGTTGCACGCTTTTGCCGCATGTTTTGTGGAATCCAGATTTCAGTTCAGCATCCCTTTAAAGGGATATCGACTGGGCATTTATGCTCGCCGAGGTTTTTATTTGATCATGACCAACAAAAGCCCAAGTACCAAGAACACAATTTGCGGCTCGAAATTCATATTCTTTTCACCCGAAAACCGCCGGTCGAGAATTGGCCGGTTTCAGGCGCGCTCACTTTCTTTTTACGGTCACGTGGCGTTCAAACTGACGTACCAAATATATTCTATATATTCTAAGTCGTGGGTCATCAAAGCACACATTCAATGCTAAAAATAGTAAAGAATATGAACCCCATTTTTTGTGGCTTCCAAGAAGCTGCATATATGTTGATCGAAAAAAATTGTTGCACAGATCACAGGAAGTAGATGTACACGTCATTCTCAATAAGGTGATGTACCACGGGCTGGATGATGTGATGGCGGCGCTCGATGGACTAACGTTGCAACAGACGTGGGACCACTACTTTGGAACCGTAGTTCGTGGTACCGGCCAATCGATCTTAAAGCACAGAACAGTGAGGGAAGGGATACAAGTGCTGAACAATCACGCGACAAGCGGTACAAGCAATGTCTTCATTGTCGTCTGCTTCACATGCCCGAAAAGTGGAGGAACGGAACAAAGTTGGGTAGAGAGCGATAGCCACTTGATTTTCAGCAACTCTCTCCTCCGAGCTTCCGTGCACATGTTTCGGTTTTGGTTTCAAGCAGTTTTGCGGTTTTCGACTTTATTAAAAATATATGCAACTCTGTAGCGAAATACTGATTGGGTAGTCTTCCGACACCATACTAAATCGCCTGGCAAAAAATTAAGGGGAGGAGGAGGGTTGCCAGTGTCCCTTTAAAATGGTGGTGCTATCTATCGGGTGGCTGTGGAGGGAGCACTTGCAGTTTCCGTATAGTTCCTTTTTTGGTTTTTGCGCATCATTCATTCTTTTTTGGCTCAAAAACATTTGACAACGTTTGATGACAATCTTTTCTCATAGATGGTGCGTACATTTAATCTTGCAAATACCGCAAAACCTTTGCTCTAAAGAAATGCAGTTCCAGGGTCACCTCATGGGTGGTGCCGGCATGTCAGTGTGTGAACGGACCTTTACTTTCGCTATGCTGTTGCATTTACGCAGCGAATGCAGATCCCATGGCGGCTTTGTGTTGTTTCCTCCTGGACATCAGGGTAGGTACGTCTAAAGCCCCTCCACACTGAAAGTAATGCAAACCTTCGTACTTCGCTTTCCTCCTTGTTGACACTCGTCACTTTGGAATGTTTCTCTTTCCTCTCCCAGCAGATGCCACCAATTTCTAGTGCACCAAGGGGTGGGGGTGGGGGTGGGGGGAGAGGAGAGGAAAGAAGTGCTGCATTGGCATCTGGCTAAAGGATTGTTCACACACCCGTGACTGCATACGACCTGAAGCTTAGAAACCGGCTTTAAGCCTCTTGTCGCTGGTTATGACTGGCTGCAGTGCTGTGCAGTGTCGTAAGAAGTCGCGAGAAGCTTAAAGGGATGCTAAACCGAAATCTGGATTCCACAAGACACGCGGCAAAAGCGTGCAACGGGATGCTACAAACACCAAAACTTCACTGATACAGCGATATCTCAAACGGATGACCGTATTTTTAAAGAAAAGGAGGCGCATTTGACAGGTTTGTTGACGTTATGTTTCTCCGAGAAGGAGAGGGAATGGCCTCGCGTCTTCTCCGCCTCGCTGCCTTGAGGGAGCGAAGCGAAGAGAGGAGGAAACTAGGTATCTTGACGCGCCTCGTCGGCCTTGTTCAATCTTGACCTCTTTTTCTCAAAATACGGCCGTCCATTCGAGATATCGCCTTACGAGTAGTGTAGTAGGGATTGTAGCGTCCCGCCTACATCTCCTGCATTGTTTTTCTGGAATCCAAATTTCGGTTCACCATCCCTTTAAAAGCCGGTCGTGTCGCAGTCAATCGCAAGTGTGTGAACAGGCCTAAAGATATTAACAGACTGACAACGAATCTCCGCCCAATGCTGCCGCAGTACTCAACTCCAATTTGTGTCCCCGTGCGCCTCTTCGGGCGACACCGATAAATGGGACACTAAGGTCTCCTTATGTAAGAGCTGTTGCATGGCCACGCTCAAAAATGGTGTCTCCCGCTGGGAGGGAGGAAGTGTCTTTCCACGTCGAGAGCAAGAACCGGCCTAAAGGAGGTTTGCATAACTTTTCTGTACATGGCTGATTCACACGACAAATTAATCTGCGGACGGATTGATCACATGACGGCACATCCACAGTTTGTCCATCTCCAAAGTGCATCCACACGAAAGAGACGACGAGCAAACAACGGTGAGGATGGACCGAACCTGTTCACGACCCCGCAGTGCCGCAGAACTCCAACATTGCACGATCGCACTGTGCAAGGAGGTGGAAGAAGGGGAAGCGACATACCGGCTCAAGCCAGCCAAACGAGAAAATCCCACGTGAAGCCGAAAGTAAAGGCTGCAGTCGATGTGAACGCCCCCAAGGATGACCAGAAAAGCTGTTGGTGCCAAATCAGCTACCTTTCTGTCCAATAGCGTCTTTCGTTTTTAGTCATCGTTGAGCGCGTATTCCTTCAAACCGGAAATCTCCCCCGGCTTTAACTCTGGCGGCGTCATGTCGCCGTCACCTCCAGAAGCTTCCTACCTCCATGGCATTGTGGCACCGTTGTCAAAGTGCGAAATCAATGTTTGCTATTGCAAACAAGAATCATGTGCCGCTGTCACATGCAGAGCGAGACAGAACACCATGATAGGCTTAGCGCAAAGTGCCACTATACTCGGCGTCAACTATTTTGTTCTATGTTGTCAAGACTAGCGCAGCTCCCACAGCGCTCCAACCATCCCTTTTGCACGAGAGCATGTGCGAAGACAGTTGGAGCAGTGCAAACTGCGCTAGCCTTGACAACGCAGCACAAAATTAGTTGACGCAGAGTACACCTCTACTAACCCAAGGCTTGACAGTGACACAAGCATGGTCCTGCTCGAGAAGGCTTTGGCATAGAAGCAACAAAGTCCTGGGCTCGCGGAGGGGTGTTCGGAGATGCCTTCATGCACTCCGTACTCAACACTTCAGTACACCACAGCCACAAGAAAGGTCTTACTGGGCGAAAGGTTGATTGGACGTGCAAAAAAGATTGCGGCATGCTAGACAAGTTTTGAAAGAAGCTTCTTGACACGAATCCAGAGGGGTACCGGTACCTGCGTCGCGTCAGTCGGGCAAAGTTTCTGCAGCTTCTTTAAGATGTGAAACCAAGAATCACGCAATGGAATGAACCAGCGAATGCACAAAACACAATAATGTACTATCTTTGTTTCAATTGTCCAAAAAAAAAAAGTATTGTTGTCACATTAAATGTTTTTTAAGTCAACCACCCGCCAAAAATTCAGAAGTAAAAAGGTGCTTCGCCATTTTAGTAAGCGCAACTGCCGAACGAGGCGCGGATCGCAGAAATCGTTGACGTGACTGTCACGCGGAAGACTTTCCACAGACGAAAAGCGCAATTCGATCCATCGTGTGGATTGGCCAGTACAGGAGCTTCAGGTACACCTTACTAACACGGCAGGCACGTAGCCAGAAGGGGCTGTTCAGGTGTTAGAACACCCCGGTGTTAGAACACCCCCGGTGTTAGAACACCCCCCTGCCGCTGCCTTCTTCTCTTTTTCTCCTTTGGCACCTCATTAATTCTTCCATACCTCGGCTCGCCGCCTTTTCGAAACCAGTCAATCTCCACGCATTTAGAGTCTAGACGCTTCAACTCAAACGCCAAAGATAACGCAATCCGGACGGGAGACCTATGCCCGACTCGCTCAAAGGTTATCCCCAAACAGAACCGGATTAGTTCCCGAATTCTGCAAGCTCACAGGAAGCGGGGAGCTCGGCGCATGGCATTACAAAAGGACAAAGGTTTCAAAACCCGACCTCGACATCCACAAACACAGATTATCTCGCCCCGAAATTGTGGGCCCTTGCACAGTTTTCTCGAATGCATAGGGATGACCATGGAGGCTCCATTTTTGAAGGCTCCATAAGGATAACATCTCCACGCAGTTGACTGCATGAACCGACTTTTGCGTTGTTTAATCATTGTGCTTGACAAATGATTGTAAGTTTGTGTTCCACGTGCATCAGTGCCCTGCGACTGTTGTGAAAATGAGTTCAAGTAAGCGAGTCAGGTTGACGCTGGACAACTTTTTTAAGTAGAAAGAAACATCAGCAACTACTAGCGCTTCAAACTCCCCATCATCATATCCAGCCCAGCCGACCCCTTCAGGAGAAACATCTGTCCTTTTCGTATAAACTGGTGCTTCATTTAATGGAGAGCTTGTGTTAACGTAATTCTTCAAATTATTCGCAAAGAATACTAGAAGCAGCTCACTATTCCAGAACGTTCAATTGCTGTACGAACAAGTCTGCAGTGGGAAGATCAACGAAAGATATGTATTTAAACGACTTATTTTTGCGGGCTCAATATTTCGCGATTTAGGTCAAAGCTGCAGTTTTGGAATAATTCGCGGGTTCTAATTTTATTGATGCGGTGGGATCACAAAATGGATTTCAATGTGTTTACATTTTACCAGAATTGTTCGCGGGACCTATTTTTCGCAAATTGTAAGCGATTCGCGAAAATTAGGTTTATGCGAAAATTAAGTCGTTTACAGTATTCACTTGCACCGTTGCATTTGTTTTATATATCGGAACCTTTTATTTTCTGTTTCATTCAAATCTTTGTCTATCATAACTCTTTCTGCTTTTATTAGTCATGTATTAAAATGTTTCCTTTGCAATTGAGTTCTTGAGTTTCCTGTGCACTTTCCTATGTAAGGATCATTGTTTAAAGGGACAATGAAGGCAATTTCGGATATCTTTTTGCCGATTAAACTGGGTTCCAGGCACTTCTCAGGCCACGTTGCCCAAATTTCAGCCAAAACCGGCGCTCGTGTTCCGCGCAAATCAATTAAACAGTTGCGGTAATCATCGTACCGGGATTGACTGGGGCGACGCCCCGAGAGTTGCGGAATAAGCCACGAGAAGCGGAGCTCACGTGACCGATGCGGAGCCCAAGAAGCGCAACGTCACAAGAGACACGTCAGCGAGTGGTTGAAACGAGAGACGTGCCCTCGGTCACGTTTTGGATCGCGATTTTTGGGAATACTGTTCTAATTTCTGCTTGAATAACCATGAAAAGTATAAATTGGACCTGAAATGATTACTAAACCGTAAATAAAACAGCATAATTGTTTTTTACTCTTTGCTACGATCTAACGAATTTTCGCAATATAGCGGAAAAATTTTCCAGATTTAGCGGGAAAATTTTCTGCTAAATATAGCGGGAAAAATTTTCCGATAAATTTAGCGGGAAAATTTTTTGCTAAGTTTAGAGGGAAATTTACCCATCATGCACCACGCAATTACGCCGACTGCGACGCCGCTCAGGCCGGAAACGGCGCCTATGAGCTGCGCTCTAAAAAAGAACACGCGGGACACTTTTGGTTTTGGTTTCAGATGCCGGCGTCGTGTTTACTTTGGAAACACGGTGCTCGAAGGATTCTGCAAAATGGTAGTCATGCCAAATTTGTGCGCTGTAGATGGCTGTTCTAACGGTCGACTGAAGACCAGTTTCGTTCGGGCGACGATAGTTTTCACGTGTGGGTTGCTGTTCGTGTTCTTTGACGACAAAAAGAGGACGTCCGACGTTGGTGAAAACCGAAAATGGTGCTATTTATTTTCTCCTTCTTGGGGAGCATCCCCCGCGGAGGAACCGGTTCCCGGAACGACCGGATCGCTGCCGCTTTCCCCTCGGCATCTCCCCCGCATTCCTGTCCTTCGGCATGCGGGCCGCTCTCGTGTCGCCCGCGTGAATGTTGCTCACACTGCTTCCCTGTTCGTAGCCTGCGGGCCGCTTGTTGCCGGCTAAGCGGTCTCCGTCAGATGATGGCGGAGGCCGCCACACACATACTCTCGTTCTGTTGGTATTAGGTCACTGAAGGGAAGCCCCAACTGCCCGAACTCGCTTGCAAAAGCGGCATTGTCGTCCATGTTGACAGATTCGACGAAACGACCGCGCAGCTATAACCCACCGTGGTAACCAGAGTCTCGATCTCCTAAATACTACCGATACAGACTATTCACACTTGACGTCACTCCCTACATCACCTCCGTTTTCGGAGGCCCAGAAATGAGAATGGAGAAAGATCAGTTTCGGTTTCTTCAGTTCTTTCGTAGGCACAGAAATACGCGTCACAAATGTGCACAAAAAATTGGGCAGCATGCTAGGTTTCCAAAAAGCCTAAAAACACCATTTAAAATATTAAATAAAATCGTCTTCATTGTCCCTTTAAAGTAAAGGCGAGTGTTAGTCTTGATAAATCGTGTATAAATATATGTATATATATACCGTAAAATCCCGAGAGATAGCCCACCTAACATCAAGAGCAAATCGGGTGAAAATATGGAGTGGGCTAACTTTCGGTGTACAATGAAGAAAAGTTAAAAAAAAATGCTATTTTCGGGTTGTGTCCCTTCGAAGCTTGTTGGAACGAGAATACAGCGCAAACGAACGACGGACCAGTGGAAGAGTACCGTAAGAACCCACGAATAATACAAAACATAATTTAAGGACCACGAAAAAAAAATTATCCGCGTATAATACGAAACATAATCAGGACTACGAAAATATTCCGCGTAAGGTACGACCCTGGAAGTCTTAAGAAAACGTTTATTTGCGTCATAATTGAACCTTAATCACTGTCATCACATCCGTCAGACTCCTTGTCCGACGCCTCCTCCCAAAGGCAGTAGTCTTCGAAATTGGGTTACTCGCATAAAGCGAGTAACCCAATTTCGGCTCGCCAAATTTCTCATGCAGCAGCTCGGTGTTTACGGCGAGGTGCCGTTCACGCTGCCCTTTTACAAAGTTAGGGCGAAGTGCCGTTCACGTTGCTCTTTTACAAAGTCGCCCAGACTTGCCTCGACGTCGGCGAACACGCCATTCTTCGGGCTCCTAAAGCTTCTCGTTCCGTTGCACGCAAACAGAGCTTGCTTTTGTCGTCTCCATCCGCGGATGCTGCCCTCATTTACGGCGAATTGTCGTCCGGCTGCCCTGTTGCCGATGCCTCCCGCAACCAAAAGGACTTTTCTTTTGAAGGTTTGAAGGCGGCCAATTATTGTTTTCGCGCCGACGCCATTGCCGAGCCTGACTGTGGACGGATGGTGGCGCCTCGGACATTGTGATTTTAATGATGATGATAGCTGTTTTGAGCGCCTTATTGCTTCGAAACCGAAACTACGTCAAACAGCGTTAGATCGCGCCTCATCGAAGCTGAAAATTGTTAGGACCCGCGTATAATACGAGCCGCAAATTTTACATAGCAAAACTTAAAAAAAGAAAACAACCTCGTATTATGATCGGGTTTTTACGGTATACAAAATACTACTATTACTAGTAGTGGGCTATCTTTCGGTGTTTAAAAGAATATAGCAAATCAAGCCAAAAATAGGGGTGGGTTATCTTTCGAGGGTGGGGCATCTCTCGGGATTTTACGGTATATATATATATATATATATTCCTCTTTTTGTGATTGTACAAGCATTTTATAACACCCCCCCGAAAATATTTTCTGGCTACGCCACTGTACTATGGCATTGGCTCCATTTTGCATGGTGTTAAAATATATGTAGCAAATATTATCAGAAAAAAAAATCATGCAAGGACGAGAACATGAAAAAGGAATACCTAAGATGTACGGAAGTGCTGACTCCCAACAGATGCATCATATCAAAAGTGTAGTGTTACTGAACCATTATTGGTTTTAAGGGGTACAGCATACTTCCGTGAGTGGGAGTGGCAGCGCCCTTGTTCCGAGCGCTGCGGTTGTATCGTTGGCGCTGGAGAATAAGGCCTCACTCACACAGCCGGCGTTTTTCCCATCCCAGCATTGTCGCGAGGGGCGTTCTTGTCAGGGGAGAGGATTTCCGGCCCGGTTTTCGCCGGAAAGCTGTGCCGCGCCGAGTGCCGGGCGACGTAGGGAGCTGCTCTACGGCACCGGCCCGACCGACTGGTCCGATCTTAAACCATCTTACCCGTCCAGAAGCCATTGGGCGACATCAGAATCTGCGTCGACCTTATGAAACTGAACGTTTCTGTGTGTCGAGAGAGACACATCATGCCCACCGTGAAGGAAGTTCTTGCGAACATTGGTGAAGAAAAGCTTTTCTTCAACAATCCGGATTCCACCAGATTGTCTTGTCCCCCGAGTCACAAGAGCTGACCTGTTTATAACACAATTTGGAAGATACTGCTACAGGAGACTGCCCTTTGGGATAACCTCGGCACCCGAAGTTTTCCAGAGAAAGATGACAGAGATTCTGGACGGACTTCAAGGTATCCAGAACTTGATGAACGACGTCTTGGTTTACGGAGTCACGCGAGAAGAACATGACAACGGACTGAGCAGTGCTGCAGCAATTTGCTCAGTCCGGTGTGATGCTCAAACCCGACAAGTGTCAACTTGGCATCACTGAGGTGTCGTTTCTAGGAGTGATCCTCGACAAGGATGGCATCCGTGCAGATCTGAAGAAGGTCAAGGCAATCCAGCTTGTGCCTGCCCCTACGGATGTATCTGGACTCAGACCGGCTTTGGGTATTGTGAACTGTGTTGCATGTTTTCTGCCCACCCTGTCACAAGTGACAGCACCGGTTCGTGAGCTACTTCTGAAGAACAATGAGCCCTTGACAAGGTCAAGCAAATCAAATTTGGGGGTTTTACGTGCCAAACCAACGACGGGCATCTGGCACGCCCCAGCGGAGGACTGATGATTAATTTGGACCACCTGGGGATCTTTTAACGTGCAACCGAAAGCTCGGTTACACGGCACCTTCTCCACAATAAACCTCCGTCATGCTGCGGGCACCTCGGTCGGGATTCGAACTTGCCACATGGGGATCCCTAGGCCAGCGCTCTCGCCTCGGAGCCACCGAGGCGGCACAAGGTCAAGCAAATGGTCATGTTGAAGAGATGCCTTGCCAAGTACAGCAGTTATGCTCGTACCATCGTCTCAGCCAACTCCTCGTCCTATGGTTGAGGGAGCGGTGCTCCTTCAAGAACGAGATGGTGGACTCCGGACAGATGCGTTTGCTTTTATCTCTTACTCCAACGGAGCAGCACTACGCACAGATAGAAAAGGAAGCCCCCTCACTGACATGGGCAGCTGAGAGATTTGAAGAGTACCACCGAGAAGTGGAGTTTGTTCTACAGACAGACCATAAGCCCCTGGTTCCACTGCTGGGCCAGCATAACCTGGACATGCTGCCCCCACGGGTGGAACAGTTTCGAATGTGCCTGAGGTCATATTCATACAAGATCGAATACATCCCAGGAAAGAACATGCCAACAGCTGACACGCTGTCGAGAGCGCCCTGCGAAGATATGTCATATGAGGGCATGCTGACCCCTGCCAAGGTTTCGTCATTTGTTTTGGGGGCAATCAGCACTTTGCCTGCGTTGGCTTTGCCTGCGTTGGAAGACCTTCATCGGAGGATCCGGAAGCTTCAGAGGGATGACCAAGACTGTGCAAGTTGTTCAAGTACTGTGAGGAGGGCTGGCCATCGAAAAGCAAACTTCCATGGAGCCTGAAGCTGTTCTTTCGAAAGCAAGGCGGCATAACGGTGTGACAGGGCCTACTGCTGAAAGGACCTCGGCTTATCATTCCCAAGTGTCCTCGAGCAGATATGCTCACGCAGATCCACGAGGGACATCAAGGGATTGTGTGCTTTCGAGCACAAGCAAGGGAGTCCATTTGGTGGCTGGGAATTAGCAGTGCCCTAGTAGACATCGTCGGCAAGTGTCCAAAGTATGCGATGTAGAAGACTCAAACTCTAGAACCGATGTTGCCGCCTCAGACACCAGAATTGTCCTGGCAGAAAGTTGAGGCTGACTTGTTCCAGACTGATGGTGTGAACATCTACTGGTTGATTACCATTCCAGGTATCCTCAAGTCGCCACTCTTCAGTCCTCCACTTCCGCAAAGGCTGTTATTCAGCAAATGAAGAGTATCTCCTTTCGACATGGGATACCAGAGGTCCTCATTACGGACAATGGCCCATAGTTTTCTGCGACAGAGTGCAAAAACTTCGCCCAGCATTACGGGTTTCAACACATCACAACAAGCCTGAGGTACCCCCAAGCCAGTGGGGAAGTAGAGCGAATGGTGAAGATAATCAAGAGCTTCGTGAAGAAGAATGGAGATGCTTACCTGGCGCTGCATAATTACCACAACACACCAGGCCCTACAGGACTCAGTCCCGCCCAACTGCTCATGGGAAGAGGGCTCTGCAACAGACTCCCATGTATCCCGACCAACTGAAGCCCCGAACCTCAAACCAATCAGAGTGGAAAAGGAAGGATCAGAGACAGAGACAAAGGCAGAAGCGGAATTATGACAGGCGCCACAAAGCAAGGCCACTGGCACCCCTCAAAGAGGATGATCCGGTTTGGCTTCCAGAGCTTCGCACGTCGAGCATGGCTGTGGGCCATGCTCAAACACCCAGATCCTTGTACGTCGAAAAAAGTTCTGGAACTGAGAAAAAACCGCAGCCAAGTGATTCCCCTGCCGCAGCACTCGCCCCAGGAGACCTCTAGTGAAACGTCACAGCTGGAAAACAGGGTTCGTACAGGCTTCAAAGAAAAAAATTCAAGGGTTTTCAAGGACTTTTAAGGACCTGGAAAGATATTTTAAAGGACCCCTTTAATACTGTAAATGACTTAATTTTCGCGAATTGCCCACGTTTCGTGAAAAACAAGTACCGCGAACAATTTGGGCACAATATCAACACTTCGGAAGCTACATTCGAGTCGCAAAAATTAGAACCCGCGAATAATTCCAAATTCTCAGCTTTGGTATGGTTCGCGAAAATTCGAGCCCGCGTAAATTAAGTCATTTAGAGCACTCTATCCACCAAATTTAGAGCACTCTATCTACCACCTTGCACGCGCTGGTCAAGACCGATGACTCTGCTGGGGCTGCGGGGACGGATCCCGCGGAGACTGATCGGTCACTGAAGCACAGAGTCACATAGTTCTTCATGGAGCTACCTGCTGTCTTCTTCATGTTCCCACTGTGCTTCGCACTTTTAATGTGGTTTTTTGGTGCGGACTCGCCCATTGACGAGACGTCAAACGTCTTCCCTCAAGGTCTGCATTTTGCCCGATTCGTGCTCCCTGGGTCCGACACAACCCAGTGTCTGTAGTCGTCATGACCCAACCACGACCGCTGGAAGTTGCACTTTCCGGGCATCGCACGCAGCTTAAACAACGTCCACCATGTGCTGCGTAAAGCAGACTCAAAACAAGGAAACCAGGGACGGCGCAAGATCACAAGAAGCGGACGGGCGAGACCGGATCCGGAACCACCGGGACTGCTACCATTGTGGCCAGGCGCTTAACGTGTATCAACCAAATATGTCGAGTTGTATGCCATATAAGAGAATTCCCTCGTTTTAGTTTAAAATTTTTTTTAACATACACGTAAAAATCATGATTCTATTTTAATATTATAAAAAATGTAGCACCACTGACTATCATAGGGAAATTCAAGGGTTTTCAAGCACCGCTACAAATTCCAGGACTTTCAAGGTCTGGAAAATGGCATTTTCAAATTCAAGGGTTTTCAAGGTTTTCAAGCACCCGTGCGAACC
>JAZHYW010053835.1:0-16208 GCA_037355805.1 Ixodes ricinus
GGTAAAATATTTGTTTGGAGCAGTCACTGATGCTTTTGGAGCAGATGCCAACGTCTTGTAGCATATCACTTGAAAATTTAAAACAAAATTGATTGCATCGCTAAATGAGTTTGTATTTGATAATTACTGAGGGTTTGTCTTTGATACTGGAGCATATTACTTATTACATTTTGTAATAAGAACCAAAAGGGCACAAAAGGTACACGGAGCTTTCTTTTTAGAAATAAGGCTCTGTTCAGAGTAGGTTTAATTTACAATGGGTACTAATCAAATTGATGAGCAATTACTCACACTTCAGTTAGGATAAAGCCTCTCTCCCCTCCCACTTTTACACCCGGTAGTTTAATTAGCCTGCATGTATTGTTTCTGTAAAATGCCACCAAAAAACAACATAATCGCTAACACGTCTATCAGTAGAAATGCGCCTCCTAATTTTATCCTTACCAAACACAAAACTTGAATATTATAAACTGAAAAAAAAAAGAAACAGCCACCCACAAATATTATGAAAACCTATACTCTTGCGCTTACATTCATTCAAACAAAGCACCGTGTTTTCTTTTTTTTCTTTTTCGACGCAGAATTTGCAAGCAAGATCATATAATTGAGATAAAAGAATGTGGACCTGCAATAGTACTGAGCATAATTTACATGCATATCGTGCTAAACCAGACGCTCACCCATGCCAGCAGCTACTCCGAACACTCAGGCGCAAGGCGGTGAAGCTCGACGCACGTGGGCTGGTGAGAGGCGCCATGGAGGCATACGGCAAACATAATAACTGATCTCACCAGGAGTACAGGAGCCTGGTTCTGTCTTATGGCAGTAGCCGCCATCCTACTGTGTATTTTGCAATGTTTTGTCGCGACTTTTGGCGCCTGACATCGCCGACATCGTCTGAAATTTTAGAGGATGTCGGTGATCAAGCCGTCAGCGCATCGACCGGCCAACGCGGTGGTCGAGTAATTTTAAAACTTCGTTTCACCTTAATTTAAAGCGCAGCCGACGCTATGAGCCAATAGGATTAACCAAACAACGTCAAAGAGCGACATCGAGGCATCCGACCATCTTACTGTACGTGTTCTTTCATCGATAAAACCAATCAAATGCAGCGAATGTCACGTGACTTGCGCTTTTACTGTGAGTTCGTGTTGTATATGTTCGAGCTTTCAACTGTGCTCTGACCTTATTTGAAACACCGTATACTCTGAGTAGAGACGCTGTGAAATACGTATTTCTACCATTTTTCTTTCTTCCTACTTTTTTGAATATTAAAATCAACCAATAAAAAAATATATCAATTTTTTTTTGCCCATCTCGGCGCAGGTGTGGCGCAATTCTTAACCAAAATGGCACTTTGGCGCAAGATGTAGCAAACTTTCGCCCAAGGCGCAATTTGGCGCAAATGGCGCAGCACTTCCATCACTGCTTTAAGTTTATTGCCACAATTTGAGACTTCATGTGATGCAGGTTGATTAATGTGGCACCATAATACAGCACTCTTTATTTGAATAGAGAAAAGCTTGGCCATCCCAGCAAAAAGGTTACCTAAATACGAGTCTTTGCTCAAGTAAGAAGTCAACTGGACTACCAGTGTGGCCAGAGAATCATGAGCAGTCTTGCAGCTTGTGGTTTCTTTTTTTGGAAGTTGTGCTGGGTGGGGCAGAAGATACCATTCTGGTTGAAAAGACTGGATGCCATGGTATGGTGGGGAACTTTCCTTCATGTGTCTGGGATAGTGGAATATTGAGTTTTATGGGAATATCATCTGAAGCCAAACCAATGCCATTAGGTTCGTACAAGTGTTGCAAGAGGGCATGATTTGGTGGATAGCATCTTGCAGAAGCTTGGGCGATTAAGGCAGGTCAGAATGGTTTCATACGATGCAAGCTGCCTTCCAACTCGTGAATGCTTGGTCCAAGGGTGGTGAAGCAGGCAGGGTAGGCTATCGTCACTTCACTGTACTCTATATGGCAAATATGTGGCAAAATAAATAATTTAATGATTCATGAGGCATCATCAGTTACTAATGTCCCGCCGACGACTGGGTTGCTCCACAGTCAACCCAGTCGGGCCCAAGTAAATACCTGGTTTTTATCATGCAAGTGTGATGAACTTGGAAGGAATGCTGGACATGCAGGAAGTATATTGAGTCGTGGCGTATACACACCAACAAATTGGCCTGCACTATATCGGCCCCACCAGGCATTCATGCAGACATGGATAGATTGGCCGAGCTGTGGCCCTAGCATCAGCCCGATGCCATTGACTGAAGACACTTTCCATATGAGAAACAAAATGTCCCATCAGGTTTCACTGTTCCTGTGCACATCACATTTCTCGGAACTACAATCGTATCCCGAGCTTCTTTCCTTTTTAAATTGCTTATTTTGTTGGAGTCCTTCATGTAACCACACCATGTAACCACATGTAAGCACGAAATCATACCAAAATGCAGAACTTGGTGCACAAAAAATTTGAAAAGTAATATCGTGCTGTCTGTATTGCGGTAAAGCTGAGCTCCGATTGAAACACACCAGTATAGCACAAAAAATTGTCAGGTTTTATTGAACTATCGAAACCATATACACAAGAAACGTGTAGGGAACCCATGGCAGCAGCAGCAAAAGTGTGCCCATTCACAGCAAGCCTTGCATATCAGGACAGCCTCGTGTCACACTTCCTGCCACAACGTGGAAAAGCCAAATACAAGAGTCGACGAATCGGTTTCATTGCAGCCTGCTCGGAATGTCTTAAATATTATGTCGGCACACTTCTCTTTGCCTCAAGCTTCCGTGGCATCAATGATGCTAAGTTGAACGTCTGTGACGACACCGCGACACTGTATTTAGTAGTTTTCCAATAATTATGAACTGTTGGATGCAGCAGAGAAACATGAGGTTACATGGAAAACAAAGAGATGCATACACTGATGTCTTTGTAGGATAAACCGTGTACAGTATCCAATAAATAGGCCCTCCGAGACATACAAGTCAGTTTCAAATTCCTAAGCTGCACTTTTGGCATAGACTCCTTTGTCGCACGGCTGGTCCACCCATGTATCCAAGACTACCAGGCGCCCAGACTAACCGGTTGCGAGTGCACCTCTTGGTGCAATATGTGCCGCAAACGGCGGTCAAGCCACGCCTCCTTCAACTGGTTAAAGAAAAAAAAAAAAGCCGTTTGAGTCTCTGACAGCAGCTCTGCAAGATGTGATGCGTTACACGAGTTACTGAGGGATCAAATAAAGTACAGGCTTATGTACAGAATGGAGGTAGTAGGTAGCATTTTGTTCTCTCCTGCAGCAAAAAAAAAGCAACAATGATGACAAATCTGCAGACCATAAATACAACCTGCTGCCTACCTTCATTGCCTCCGTACAGCCCCACAATTGCCGCATCAATTTCTCCCCTACTCCCGGCACGAGGGGAGCAAACAAAGAAAATGCACCTCATTTGCTCCCTGGAAATTTTGCCAACGTCGTCTTTTCTTTGGTGCCCGAGGTAGCCCGGTGCCCCGTGCGAGACTGTCGTTTCGGCGTTGCCGCATTTCTCGCTCTCCGCAGCTCCGATCCACCGCTCGTCAGCTCTAAGCCGGCAGACCCAACTTCCCAGTTTGCTCCGCCGCTACTACCTCCCATCCCCTGGCACAAAGGAAACTTCTCCCCACACACTCAAATAAAAACATAAAAAAAGAAAGAAATGAACCGCCATTGAAAAGCAACGAGAAGAAAAAGTGATGCGGGGTCGAGAGGTTCGCACACCCCAGACGTCGCCGTCCCTCTTCTACCTGTTGTTGCCCGTCCTGACGCCTTTTAGTCGCCGACGACGACAAACGCTGCACCGTTTGGTTTCCCAACCAGAGTTTGCCAAAACGATTCTCTCCGTTCCAAGCGGCGTCGCAAAACGGGAGGCGGCAACTGCCGCGACAACCTCCGCGACGGCCTCCGCAGTCCGACAGATGCAAAAGCGGCGGCGCGCCAAATCCGGACGGGGCTTCCTCGGTTGTCTGACGAGGAAAACGCGAAAACCGTAATATATATATTTCTTCTTTTTTTTTTTTTAAGAGGAGGAATATGGGAGGTGGCGGAACGGGGAAGCGTTCTCGTTAAGAAGCGGCACTGTCCTCGCTGTTCACCACGAGCACACCGACCGCGCCGTCACTTTCCCGCCCAGGAGGTCGGGTGGGCGCGCCGCCGGTTGCCGACGTGGTTGAGGTGGTGGTGTCGAGACCGGCGCTCGCCAGTCTCTCGATGTCGTCCAGGCTCAGGCTGGCGGCCGCTCGGGAAAAGTCCTGCAAGTGCAACGAGCAACCTTATTTGGGCTGGTTCGCACATTTGCTACTGCTTAGAATGAGGTGCCTTAAAGGGCCCTGCAACAAATTTTTGACTGGTTTTTAATTTCAACCGAACCTAAGCTCACTGAACGTAGTAACTTAATTAAACTTTTCTTTTCGCAAAATTCGCTTTATTTTAAATGTTATAGGCAAATTAGAATTACAAAAACAAGCAAAAAATAACCTCCTTCATGACGTCGTAGGTCCTGGCTTGAGTGGCCGTGAACTAGAGGAGGGATAGTGAGCTCGTCGAGCGCTCACGGCTGCCGCACTCTGTGTCGACGGCTCGAGAGGGCGCCACTAAAGCTTGTGTGTGATAGGCTGTATTAAGCGGGCGGCCAGGGCGGCTCGCAATGCATTTGCTGCACGATTAAAGACTATTTCGGCATAACATTTCATTGGCCACAAACGACAGCAAAAACGGGGTAAAGATCAGTACAGAACGGGAGCCACTTCGCGCTGCCATACCGCCAAATGGCCTTTCTAAGCTTCGGGACCTTTCTACGCTCGCCGTTCATCGGCGCCTCATCTCACTAGCCCTTTACATAATTGAAACGGTTCGCGACACTTATATTTTATATCTCGACTAAAAAAGAAGCTTTTAGCGGCTCTGACCAGTAGTAAGCCCAGGACCAAAACCGTCACATTTTACGCGCTTTCGGTACCACGGGTCGCCCTCGTCGGTGGAGGGGTTTCCGCGTCGTCCGGTTAAAATATGATGCACTGATATTTAGTTACTCTCTCCGTGCCCGCTGGCTCGCCCGAACCCCAAGAGACGTGGAAACAGCAAAAAAAGGTAGACGCTTAAATATGATTGCAGGGATGCTGAACCGAAATTTGGATTTCAGAAAAACAATGCAGGAGATGTAGGCGGGACGCTACAATCCCTACAACACTACTCGTAAGGCGATATCTCGAATGGACGGCTGTATTTTGAGAAAAAGAGGTCGAGATTGAACAAGGCCGACGAGGCGCGTGACGTCAAGATACCTAGTTTCCTCCTCTCTTCGCTTCGCTCCCTCAAGGCGGCTAGGCGGAGAAGACGCGAGGCCGTTCCCTCTCCTTCTCGGAGAAATATGACGTCAACAAACCTGTCAAATGCGCCTCCTTTCTTGAGAAATACGGTCATCCGTTTGAGATATCGCTGTATGAGTGATGTTATGGTGTTTGTTGCATCCCGTTGCACGCTTTTGCCGCATGTTTTGTGGAATCCAGATTTCAGTTCAGCATCCCTTTAAAGGGATATCGACTGGGCATTTATGCTCGCCGAGGTTTTTATTTGATCATGACCAACAAAAGCCCAAGTACCAAGAACACAATTTGCGGCTCGAAATTCATATTCTTTTCACCCGAAAACCGCCGGTCGAGAATTGGCCGGTTTCAGGCGCGCTCACTTTCTTTTTTACGGTCACGTGGCGTTCAAACTGACGTACCAAATATATTCTATATATTCTAAGTCGTGGGTCATCAAAGCACACATTCAATGCTAAAAATAGTAAAGAATATGAACCCCATTTTTTGTGGCTTCCAAGAAGCTGCATATATGTTGATCGAAAAAAATTGTTGCACAGATCACAGGAAGTAGATGTACACGTCATTCTCAATAAGGTGATGTACCACGGGCTGGATGATGTGATGGCGGCGCTCGATGGACTAACGTTGCAACAGACGTGGGACCACTACTTTGGAACCGTAGTTCGTGGTACCGGCCAATCGATCTTAAAGCACAGAACAGTGAGGGAAGGGATACAAGTGCTGAACAATCACGCGACAAGCGGTACAAGCAATGTCTTCATTGTCGTCTGCTTCACATGCCCGAAAAGTGGAGGAACGGAACAAAGTTGGGTAGAGAGCGATAGCCACTTGATTTTCAGCAACTCTCTCCTCCAAGCTTCCGTGCACATGTTTCGGTTTTGGTTTCAAGCAGTTTTGCGGTTTTCGACTTTATTAAAAATATATGCAACTCTGTAGCGAAATACTGATTGGGTAGTCTTCCGACACCATACTAAATCGCCTGGCAAAAAATTAAGGGGAGGAGGAGGGTTGCCAGTGTCCCTTTAAAATGGTGGTGCTATCTATCGGGTGGTTGTGGAGGGAGCACTTGCAGTTTCCGTATAGTTCCTTTTTTGGTTTTTGCGCATCATTCATTCTTTTTTGGCTCAAAAAACATTTGACAACGTTTGATGACAATCTTTTCTCATAGATGGTGCGTACATTTAATCTTGCAAATACCGCAAAACCTTTGCTCTAAAGAAATGCAGTTCCAGGGTCACCTCATGGGTGGTGCCGGCATGTCAGTGTGTGAACGGACCTTTACTTTCGCTATGCTGTTGCATTTACGCAGCGAATGCAGATCCCATGGCGGCTTTGTGTTGTTTCCTCCTGGACATCAGGGTAGGTACGTCTAAAGCCCCTCCACACTGAAAGTAATGCAAACCTTCGTACTTCGCTTTCCTCCTTGTTGACACTCGTCACTTTGGAATGTTTCTCTTTCCTCTCCCAGCAGATGCCACCAATTTCTAGTGCACCAAGGGGTGGGGGTGGGGGTGGGGGGAGAGGAGAGGAAAGAAGTGCTGCATTGGCATCTGGCTAAAGGATTGTTCACACACCCGTGACTGCATACGACCTGAAGCTTAGAAACCGGCTTTAAGCCTCTTGTCGCTGGTTATGACTGGCTGCAGTGCTGTGCAGTGTCGTAAGAAGTCGCGAGAAGCTTAAAGGGATGCTAAACCGAAATCTGGATTCCACAAGACACGCGGCAAAAGCGTGCAACGGGATGCTACAAACACCAAAACTTCACTGATACAGCGATATCTCAAACGGATGACCGTATTTTTAAAGAAAAGGAGGCGCATTTGACAGGTTTGTTGACGTTATGTTTCTCCGAGAAGGAGAGGGAATGGCCTCGCGTCTTCTCCGCCTCGCTGCCTTGAGGGAGCGAAGCGAAGAGAGGAGGAAACTAGGTATCTTGACGCGCCTCGTCGGCCTTGTTCAATCTTGACCTCTTTTTCTCAAAATACGGCCGTCCATTCGAGATATCGCCTTACGAGTAGTGTAGTAGGGATTGTAGCGTCCCGCCTACATCTCCTGCATTGTTTTTCTGGAATCCAAATTTCGGTTCACCATCCCTTTAAAAGCCGGTCGTGTCGCAGTCAATCGCAAGTGTGTGAACAGGCCTAAAGATATTAACAGACTGACAACGAATCTCCGCCCAATGCTGCCGCAGTACTCAACTCCAATTTGTGTCCCCGTGCGCCTCTTCGGGCGACACCGATAAATGGGACACTAAGGTCTCCTTATGTAAGAGCTGTTGCATGGCCACGCTCAAAAATGGTGTCTCCCGCTGGGAGGGAGGAAGTGTCTTTCCACGTCGAGAGCAAGAACCGGCCTAAAGGAGGTTTGCATAACTTTTCTGTACATGGCTGATTCACACGACAAATTAATCTGCGGACGGATTGATCACATGACGGCACATCCACAGTTTGTCCATCTCCAAAGTGCATCCACACGAAAGAGACGACGAGCAAACAACGGTGAGGATGGACCGAACCTGTTCACGACCCCGCAGTGCCGCAGAACTCCAACATTGCACGATCGCACTGTGCAAGGAGGTGGAAGAAGGGGAAGCGACATACCGGCTCAAGCCAGCCAAACGAGAAAATCCCACGTGAAGCCGAAAGTAAAGGCTGCAGTCGATGTGAACGCCCCCAAGGATGACCAGAAAAGCTGTTGGTGCCAAATCAGCTACCTTTCTGTCCAATAGCGTCTTTCGTTTTTAGTCATCGTTGAGCGCGTATTCCTTCAAACCGGAAATCTCCCCCGGCTTTAACTCTGGCGGCGTCATGTCGCCGTCACCTCCAGAAGCTTCCTACCTCCATGGCATTGTGGCACCGTTGTCAAAGTGCGAAATCAATGTTTGCTATTGCAAACAAGAATCATGTGCCGCTGTCACATGCAGAGCGAGACAGAACACCATGATAGGCTTAGCGCAAAGTGCCACTATACTCGGCGTCAACTATTTTGTTCTATGTTGTCAAGACTAGCGCAGCTCCCACAGCGCTCCAACCATCCCTTTTGCACGAGAGCATGTGCGAAGACAGTTGGAGCAGTGCAAACTGCGCTAGCCTTGACAACGCAGCACAAAATTAGTTGACGCAGAGTACACCTCTACTAACCCAAGGCTTGACAGTGACACAAGCATGGTCCTGCTCGAGAAGGCTTTGGCATAGAAGCAACAAAGTCCTGGGCTCGCGGAGGGGTGTTCGGAGATGCCTTCATGCACTCCGTACTCAACACTTCAGTACACCACAGCCACAAGAAAGGTCTTACTGGGCGAAAGGTTGATTGGACGTGCAAAAAAGATTGCGGCATGCTAGACAAGTTTTGAAAGAAGCTTCTTGACACGAATCCAGAGGGGTACCGGTACCTGCGTCGCGTCAGTCGGGCAAAGTTTCTGCAGCTTCTTTAAGATGTGAAACCAAGAATCACGCAATGGAATGAACCAGCGAATGCACAAAACACAATAATGTACTATCTTTGTTTCAATTGTCCAAAAAAAAAAAGTATTGTTGTCACATTAAATGTTTTTTAAGTCAACCACCCGCCAAAAATTCAGAAGTAAAAAGGTGCTTCGCCATTTTAGTAAGCGCAACTGCCGAACGAGGCGCGGATCGCAGAAATCGTTGACGTGACTGTCACGCGGAAGACTTTCCACAGACGAAAAGCGCAATTCGATCCATCGTGTGGATTGGCCAGTACAGGAGCTTCAGGTACACCTTACTAACACGGCAGGCACGTAGCCAGAAGGGGCTGTTCAGGTGTTAGAACACCCCCGGTGTTAGAACACCCCCGGTGTTAGAACACCCCCTGCCGCTGCCTTCTTCTCTTTTTCTCCTTTGGCACCTCATTAATTCTTCCATACCTCGGCTCGCCGCCTTTTCGAAACCAGTCAATCTCCACGCATTTAGAGTCTAGACGCTTCAACTCAAACGCCAAAGATAACGCAATCCGGACGGGAGACCTATGCCCGACTCGCTCAAAGGTTATCCCCAAACAGAACCGGATTAGTTCCCGAATTCTGCAAGCTCACAGGAAGCGGGGAGCTCGGCGCATGGCATTACAAAAGGACAAAGGTTTCAAAACCCGACCTCGACATCCACAAACACAGATTATCTCGCCCCGAAATTGTGGGCCCTTGCACAGTTTTCTCGAATGCATAGGGATGACCATGGAGGCTCCATTTTTGAAGGCTCCATAAGGATAACATCTCCACGCAGTTGACTGCATGAACCGACTTTTGCGTTGTTTAATCATTGTGCTTGACAAATGATTGTAAGTTTGTGTTCCACGTGCATCAGTGCCCTGCGACTGTTGTGAAAATGAGTTCAAGTAAGCGAGTCAGGTTGACGCTGGACAACTTTTTTAAGTAGAAAGAAACATCAGCAACTACTAGCGCTTCAAACTCCCCATCATCATATCCAGCCCAGCCGACCCCTTCAGGAGAAACATCTGTCCTTTTCGTATAAACTGGTGCTTCATTTAATGGAGAGCTTGTGTTAACGTAATTCTTCAAATTATTCGCAAAGAATACTAGAAGCAGCTCACTATTCCAGAACGTTCAATTGCTGTACGAACAAGTCTGCAGTGGGAAGATCAACGAAAGATATGTATTTAAACGACTTATTTTTGCGGGCTCAATATTTCGCGATTTAGGTCAAAGCTGCAGTTTTGGAATAATTCGCGGGTTCTAATTTTATTGATGCGGTGGGATCACAAAATGGATTTCAATGTGTTTACATTTTACCAGAATTGTTCGCGGGACCTATTTTTCGCAAATTGTAAGCGATTCGCGAAAATTAGGTTTATGCGAAAATTAAGTCGTTTACAGTATTCACTTGCACCGTTGCATTTGTTTTATATATCGGAACCTTTTATTTTCTGTTTCATTCAAATCTTTGTCTATCATAACTCTTTCTGCTTTTATTAGTCATGTATTAAAATGTTTCCTTTGCAATTGAGTTCTTGAGTTTCCTGTGCACTTTCCTATGTAAGGATCATTGTTTAAAGGGACAATGAAGGCAATTTCGGATATCTTTTTGCCGATTAAACTGGGTTCCAGGCACTTCTCAGGCCACGTTGCCCAAATTTCAGCCAAAACCGGCGCTCGTGTTCCGCGCAAATCAATTAAACAGTTGCGGTAATCATCGTACCGGGATTGACTGGGGCGACGCCCCGAGAGTTGCGGAATAAGCCACGAGAAGCGGAGCTCACGTGACCGATGCGGAGCCCAAGAAGCGCAACGTCACAAGAGACACGTCAGCGAGTGGTTGAAACGAGAGACGTGCCCTCGGTCACGTTTTGGATCGCGATTTTTGGGAATACTGTTCTAATTTCTGCTTGAATAACCATGAAAAGTATAAATTGGACCTGAAATGATTACTAAACCGTAAATAAAACAGCATAATTGTTTTTTACTCTTTGCTACGATCTAACGAATTTTCGCAATATAGCGGAAAAATTTTCCAGATTTAGCGGGAAAATTTTCTGCTAAATATAGCGGGAAAAATTTTCCGATAAATTTAGCGGGAAAATTTTTTGCTAAGTTTAGAGGGAAATTTACCCATCATGCACCACGCAATTACGCCGACTGCGACGCCGCTCAGGCCGGAAACGGCGCCTATGAGCTGCGCTCTAAAAAAGAACACGCGGGACACTTTTGGTTTTGGTTTCAGATGCCGGCGTCGTGTTTACTTTGGAAACACGGTGCTCGAAGGATTCTGCAAAATGGTAGTCATGCCAAATTTGTGCGCTGTAGATGGCTGTTCTAACGGTCGACTGAAGACCAGTTTCGTTCGGGCGACGATAGTTTTCACGTGTGGGTTGCTGTTCGTGTTCTTTGACGACAAAAAGAGGACGTCCGACGTTGGTGAAAACCAAAAATGGTGCTATTTATTTTCTCCTTCTTGGGAAGCATCCCCCGCGGAGGAACCGGTTCCCGGAACGACCGGATCGCTGCCGCTTTCCCCTCGGCATCTCCCCCGCATTCCTGTCCTTCGGCATGCGGGCCGCTCTCGTGTCGCCCGCGTGAATGTTGCTCACATTGCTTCCCTGTTCGTAGCCTGCGGGCCGCTTGTTGCCGGCTAAGCGGTCTCCGTCAGATGATGGCGGAGGCCGCCACACACATACTCTCGTTCTGTTGGTATTAGGTCACTGAAGGGAAGCCCCAACTGCCCGAACTCGCTTGCAAAAGCGGCATTGTCGATCCATGTTGACAGATTCGACGAAACGACCGCGCAGCTATAACCCACCGTGGTAACCAGAGTCTCGATCTCCTAAATACTACCGATACAGACTATTCACACTTGACGTCACTCCCTACATCACCTCCGTTTTCGGAGGCCCAGAAATGAGAATGGAGAAAGATCAGTTTCGGTTTCTTCAGTTCTTTCGTAGGCACAGAAATACGCGTCACAAATGTGCACAAAAAATTGGGCAGCATGCTAGGTTTCCAAAAAGCCTAAAAACACCATTTAAAATATTAAATAAAATCGTCTTCATTGTCCCTTTAAAGTAAAGGCGAGTGTTAGTCTTGATAAATCGTGTATAAATATATGTATATATATACCGTAAAATCCCGAGAGATAGCCCACCTAACATCAAGAGCAAATCGGGTGAAAATATGGAGTGGGCTAACTTTCGGTGTACAATGAAGAAAAGTTAAAAAAAAATGCTATTTTCGGGTTGTGTCCCTTCGAAGCTTGTTGGAACGAGAATACAGCGCAAACGAACGACGGACCAGTGGAAGAGTACCGTAAGAACCCACGAATAATACAAAACATAATTTAAGGACCACGAAAAAAAAATTATCCGCGTATAATACGAAACATAATCAGGACTACGAAAATATTCCGCGTAAGGTACGACCCTGGAAGTCTTAAGAAAAACGTTTATTTGCGTCATAATTGAACCTTAATCACTGTCATCACATCCGTCAGACTCCTTGTCCGACGCCTCCTCCCAAAGGCAGTAGTCTTCGAAATTGGGTTACTCGCATAAAGCGAGTAACCCAATTTCGGCTCGCCAAATTTCTCATGCAGCAGCTCGGTGTTTACGGCGAGGTGCCGTTCACGCTGCCCTTTTACAAAGTTAGGGCGAAGTGCCGTTCACGTTGCTCTTTTACAAAGTCGCCCAGACTTGCCTCGACGTCGGCGAACACGCCATTCTTCGGGCTCCTAAAGCTTCTCGTTCCGTTGCACGCAAACAGAGCTTGCTTTTGTCGTCTCCATCCGCGGATGCTGCCCTCATTTACGGCGAATTGTCGTCCGGCTGCCCTGTTGCCGATGCCTCCCGCAACCAAAAGGACTTTTCTTTTGAAGGTTTGAAGGCGGCCAATTATTGTTTTCGCGCCGACGCCATTGCCGAGCCTGACTGTGGACGGATGGTGGCGCCTCGGACATTGTGATTTTAATGATGATGATAGCTGTTTTGAGCGCCTTATTGCTTCGAAACCGAAACTACGTCAAACAGCGTTAGATCGCGCCTCATCGAAGCTGAAAATTGTTAGGACCCGCGTATAATACGAGCCGCAAATTTTACATAGCAAAACTTAAAAAAAGAAAACAACCTCGTATTATGATCGGGTTTTTACGGTATACAAAATACTACTATTACTAGTAGTGGGCTATCTTTCGGTGTTTAAAAGAATATAGCAAATCAAGCCAAAAATAGGGGTGGGTTATCTTTCGAGGGTGGGGCATCTCTCGGGATTTTACGGTATATATATATATATATATATTCCTCTTTTTGTGATTGTACAAGCATTTTATAACACCCCCCCGAAAATATTTTCTGGCTACGCCACTGTACTATGGCATTGGCTCCATTTTGCATGGTGTTAAAATATATGTAGCAAATATTATCAGAAAAAAAATCATGCAAGGACGAGAACATGAAAAAGGAATACCTAAGATGTACGGAAGTGCTGACTCCCAACAGATGCATCATATCAAAAGTGTAGTGTTACTGAACCATTATTGGTTTTAAGGGGTACAGCATACTTCCGTGAGTGGGAGTGGCAGCGCCCTTGTTCCGAGCGCTGCGGTTGTATCGTTGGCGCTGGAGAATAAGGCCTCACTCACACAGCCGGCGTTTTTCCCATCCCAGCATTGTCGCGAGGGGCGTTCTTGTCAGGGGAGAGGATTTCCGGCCCGGTTTTCGCCGGAAAGCTGTGCCGCGCCGAGTGCCGGGCGACGTAGGGAGCTGCTCTACGGCACCGGCCCGACCGACTGGTCCGATCTTAAACCATCTTACCCGTCCAGAAGCCATTGGGCGACATCAGAATCTGCGTCGACCTTATGAAACTGAACGTTTCTGTGTGTCGAGAGAGACACATCATGCCCACCGTGAAGGAAGTTCTTGCGAACATTGGTGAAGAAAAGCTTTTCTTCAACAATCCGGATTCCACCAGATTGTCTTGTCCCCCGAGTCACAAGAGCTGACCTGTTTATAACACAATTTGGAAGATACTGCTACAGGAGACTGCCCTTTGGGATAACCTCGGCACCCGAAGTTTTCCAGAGAAAGATGACAGAGATTCTGGACGGACTTCAAGGTATCCAGAACTTGATGAACGACGTCTTGGTTTACGGAGTCACGCGAGAAGAACATGACAACGGACTGAGCAGTGCTGCAGCAATTTGCTCAGTCCGGTGTGATGCTCAAACCCGACAAGTGTCAACTTGGCATCACTGAGGTGTCGTTTCTAGGAGTGATCCTCGACAAGGATGGCATCCGTGCAGATCTGAAGAAGGTCAAGGCAATCCAGCTTGTGCCTGCCCCTACGGATGTATCTGGACTCAGACCGGCTTTGGGTATTGTGAACTGTGTTGCATGTTTTCTGCCCACCCTGTCACAAGTGACAGCACCGGTTCGTGAGCTACTTCTGAAGAACAATGAGCCCTTGACAAGGTCAAGCAAATCAAATTTGGGGGTTTTACGTGCCAAACCAACGACGGGCATCTGGCACGCCCCAGCGGAGGACTGATGATTAATTTGGACCACCTGGGGATCTTTTAACGTGCAACCGAAAGCTCGGTTACACGGCACCTTCTCCACAATAAACCTCCGTCATGCTGCGGGCACCTCGGTCGGGATTCGAACTTGCCACATGGGGATCCCTAGGCCAGCGCTCTCGCCTCGGAGCCACCGAGGCGGCACAAGGTCAAGCAAATGGTCATGTTGAAGAGATGCCTTGCCAAGTACAGCAGTTATGCTCGTACCATCGTCTCAGCCAACTCCTCGTCCTATGGTTGAGGGAGCGGTGCTCCTTCAAGAACGAGATGGTGGACTCCGGACAGATGCGTTTGCTTTTATCTCTTACTCCAACGGAGCAGCACTACGCACAGATAGAAAAGGAAGCCCCCTCACTGACATGGGCAGCTGAGAGATTTGAAGAGTACCACCGAGAAGTGGAGTTTGTTCTACAGACAGACCATAAGCCCCTGGTTCCACTGCTGGGCCAGCATAACCTGGACATGCTGCCCCCACGGGTGGAACAGTTTCGAATGTGCCTGAGGTCATATTCATACAAGATCGAATACATCCCAGGAAAGAACATGCCAACAGCTGACACGCTGTCGAGAGCGCCCTGCGAAGATATGTCATATGAGGGCATGCTGACCCCTGCCAAGGTTTCGTCATTTGTTTTGGGGGCAATCAGCACTTTGCCTGCGTTGGCTTTGCCTGCGTTGGAAGACCTTCATCGGAGGATCCGGAAGCTTCAGAGGGATGACCAAGACTGTGCAAGTTGTTCAAGTACTGTGAGGAGGGCTGGCCATCGAAAAGCAAACTTCCATGGAGCCTGAAGCTGTTCTTTCGAAAGCAAGGCGGCATAACGGTGTGACAGGGCCTACTGCTGAAAGGACCTCGGCTTATCATTCCCAAGTGTCCTCGAGCAGATATGCTCACGCAGATCCACGAGGGACATCAAGGGATTGTGTGCTTTCGAGCACAAGCAAGGGAGTCCATTTGGTGGCTGGGAATTAGCAGTGCCCTAGTAGACATCGTCGGCAAGTGTCCAAAGTATGCGATGTAGAAGACTCAAACTCTAGAACCGATGTTGCCGCCTCAGACACCAGAATTGTCCTGGCAGAAAGTTGAGGCTGACTTGTTCCAGACTGATGGTGTGAACATCTACTGGTTGATTACCATTCCAGGTATCCTCAAGTCGCCACTCTTCAGTCCTCCACTTCCGCAAAGGCTGTTATTCAGCAAATGAAGAGTATCTCCTTTCGACATGGGATACCAGAGGTCCTCATTACGGACAATGGCCCATAGTTTTCTGCGACAGAGTGCAAAAACTTCGCCCAGCATTACGGGTTTCAACACATCACAACAAGCCTGAGGTACCCCCAAGCCAGTGGGGAAGTAGAGCGAATGGTGAAGATAATCAAGAGCTTCGTGAAGAAGAATGGAGATGCTTACCTGGCGCTGCATAATTACCACAACACACCAGGCCCTACAGGACTCAGTCCCGCCCAACTGCTCATGGGAAGAGGGCTCTGCAACAGACTCCCATGTATCCCGACCAACTGAAGCCCCGAACCTCAAACCAATCAGAGTGGAAAAGGAAGGATCAGAGACAGAGACAAAGGCAGAAGCGGAATTATGACAGGCGCCACAAAGCAAGGCCACTGGCACCCCTCAAAGAGGATGATCCGGTTTGGCTTCCAGAGCTTCGCACGTCGAGCATGGCTGTGGGCCATGCTCAAACACCCAGATCCTTGTACGTCGAAAAAAGTTCTGGAACTGAGAAAAAACCGCAGCCAAGTGATTCCCCTGCCGCAGCACTCGCCCCAGGAGACCTCTAGTGAAAC
>JAZHYW010053837.1:0-18719 GCA_037355805.1 Ixodes ricinus
GGGCGTCATGCCCGATGCAGAGATGCAAAAAGTGGTCGCGTCTGCTATTAAGCTATTTTCATATAATTAACTCAAGAATATATGAAAACATATAATTAAACTCAAGAATACATGAAAACATATAATTAAACTCGAGAATACATGAAAACAACTTTTTTAACGTAAAAGGTGGCAGCATAAGAAGATAGATGTAACAAACCTCGCATGACTTTTTTGGTATGCGCCAAAGTGTCATTTACTTTATAACAAAGAGCGGTATTAATTCTCGACATTTGGTTTCTGTATTTTTTTCGGTACAATAAGCATATTGAGACATGTATATGTACGCCTCTCTTTTGTTTTAATATAGCATAAAAGAGGCGCTAAATTCAGATCAAAACACTCACAATTTGAGACTGTTGATATGTTATGAACTTAATAGCAACGAAAAAAAATGCAATCATTGTTTTTTTCTGATAGAGGTGAGCGAAACCAAATCAGAAAGATTGCACTTAATGGGTAGGTAGTAATCATAATTTATTATGCAATGAATGCGCCGGACTTTGTTATGTTTGTATATGCCTAGGATACTGTATCTCCTTCCCTTTGACTACGCTTTAGCTATGGTTAAAGGTAGTCTATACACAGTTTCTTTATGCATCGTGCTTTTAGCGTAGATTCAAGCGATTGGCTTTTTTACGAATTCGTTTGAAAATAGACATCGCGCAATTTCGGAATATGAAAGTTTTCTGGTTGTCTTTTGGGTCACAGCGAATGTTCAATATATGATAACCCTGGGTTATGCTAAAATAGTAAAAAAACTAGGCGTAGCACACATCACTTGGGTCGCGCACTTTGGGTATTCACTTCCCAACTTATTGCGTCTGGCCGAAGCGTCGTTTGCATCGATCTCTACGGGAGCCGGAGAAACTCTAGCGAAGAAAAATCAATGCCGCGTAATGGCCCCTACATCTGCATCGACACATCGCTTTTGTTTTGACCTTTGCGGGTTAGAATGGAAAAGGCGATCTTAAAGCGCTCCGAGGGCTTCGAGTGCGTTGATTACAACCTCACTCGTTAGATGGAGGTAAGGAGAAGTGCTTGGCGTTCCGGAAACTTCACTCGTCCCCAAAGCGAGGTTTGAGAGATCCCCCAACTTGGAATTTTCTTCTACCTCTTTCTCGTTCAAGCAGGCGGTGGATGCTCAGTGAACCGCCGTTTGCGTTTTCTTGCTTTTGAACGAATAATCTATCATCTTTTAACGGTCGGGGATGCATGTTCCGGCAATGAACATGTTTTTACGTATTTCTGTACTGCAGCTACCTCACGCCATAGTTTAAACTGCCAATCAAATTGCCTAAAAAAGTATAAAAAGCGTTAAATACTTTTATGTCTAGTAGGGAGTAGTAGCGTTGATATGTCGTTGAAGGTTTATTGAAAAATGCCATAAATATGCATCAGCGTTGCCACAAACCTAATATTTCAATGTGAACTTTTTCCTCAAAAAGTTGACTTTTAATTAGATAGATTTTTTAATGTTATTCTTAATATAATTAGCTTTGTAGACTGCTTCATATAGGTTTAGCATTATCTGCCAAGACCGGCCTATGTTTTATATTTTATTTTCTTACTATATTCGATTATGGTCATCTAAATCTTGAACAACTAGATATAACCTAGCTCGTACCAGCCAGCAAATATCAACAAACACAGCAATGTCAGTAATTTAAGTGAATTGCTTCTTATCTTTCCTTCGTTCTTAAAACAAAAACAAACACAAGTAAATTTGATATTGCGTAACAAAAGCAACTTTGAAATTTGATGAGCATTTTTCACCGCCATACGGTGTCTGGTTTCTCCTTTTTATGTCTGTGGACTTCAGTCCATTCAATCTTTCAGTCTGTCGCTGCTCGGTTAGTCCCGGAGGTGCAATCGCTCTTTAAGCACAACAGATTTTAAGCAAGAGTTTGGCTGGGTTGCTATGGAGGAGCGTCGTACACGCCTCCGGCTGCAGCTTTCTTCATGATAATTATCATAAAAAGAAGATGATTTCCACATCATAGTTACCATTGCCTAATTATATCTCGTTGCGAACAGACCACTCTGCACAGTTCAATCGTATGCCGCCAAGACAACTTTTAAACAGTTTTTTTATGCGTAATATAACAAAGTGGAGTTCATTACCTACCAGCACAGGTGGTAAGGTTCAATCATGCTGATTTATTTTATAATGCACTGTGCTATGTCCAAATAATGCTTAGGGGCACTGCGTGTTTTTTTATATATATATTAAAGAAATAACCAACACAAAAACTATCAATTATTGACAATGTCTTTTGCGCTGGGCCAAGGCTGGCATGCTGACGACTGGATGCTACCAGCGGTGAGATCATCTACGAACGATTAAAATCGCACATTCTTTGGTAAATTCGCGATTTATGATTATTCAAACACGTGGAAAGAATAACGGAAGACTTTCAATTGTTTTACGAACGTTTAAATCTAGGTCAAAAGATTAAAGTATCCCAGACAATATTTTGAGAAAAAAGGAAGCGTCTGTCAACTCCTTATTTGAAACGAAGAGATAGCAATGAATACTTTGCAAATCTTTTGTAATTAGGCTATTTTAAAAAATTTATGCAAAGTCGTGGATATCTAGTTTTTCCTTAGCTAAAGCTAAACGAGGTTTGGACCTTGAAACGAACATTCCTTTTATTTTCTAGTTATAATCAAGGACCAAGATAAAACTATTTTTAAGAAGAAAATAGTAAGCAAACAGGCGAGCTCGTGTCAGTCCAACACTTTTGAAACCGGAGACGACGTGGCCATAAAAAGGAGCAATAGACAATACAAACCAGTGCGTTGTGCCCTTTTTTGATTTCGCATGTCTCAGATTTCAAATATATCAAAATTCTCCCCAAGAAGGTGGTGTGCTTCTCCACATCAAGACACAACTGCAGGAAAATACAACATTACAGACACTTCGGCGAAATGAGTTTGGAGTCACTCGAACTGAAAAAAAAAAAAAAATAAGATCGACGATAGAGGCTTGTATTTTGAATGATGTGCTTATTGGGCACCGAATGCATCACACAGTTGCAAGGGAAGAAGCATGGTAAGAGAGGGTAGAATCTTAATTTGAATGCCCAAGTTTCAGCTTTGGCAATTTTGAGTGAGCCAAGGATAAGCCATAGAAACACCAAAGAAAAGCACTCTGGTACTAGAAAAACGCCTTGGAGCGAACTTTTATTAGGCCCAAGTTTGGTACCTTGTATTCCCAGCATTGTGACATGTTGGTGCTTCTCTGGTGTTCTACCTATATCGGCCTCATACTCGGGTTAAACTGTTGAATCGGCGACGTTATTATATGCAGATGTTTTATATAGAATGAGAAGGAAAGGAGCAAGTTCTCTAGTAAAGGCAATCTTTTCTCCGAAGGGCCGATGATTTTGTACATAAAAGGGGCATTTTGTAAGGGTTGGTGCTTGTCAATGATTAGACTTTCTTGCCGCAAAGTAGATTATACGAAAAACCCAAACGTTTACCATTCCGTCCAGGCTACACAATACATATCACTTTGGAGATATTACTGTAAAGTAGTGAAAATGTATCCCTGAACAGACAAAAACGTTGAAAATTATTTTGTTTGGCGCTGGCACACTGCACATGACCTGTTCCTGGTTCAATGTACCGGTAAGTCGCATTTCTTGAAAAGGCGACGTACACTTCGCACTTTCCTACTTTTACCCTCCATATCCGTTCCTTATCGTCTGGAATTTTTACCTTTTCCAAACTTTGCTACCCTTGCAGCTTAGGAGAGGAGAGTGCTAAGAATATTATCTTCGTTGCAGAAGACCGAGGTTGCAAGAAGGCCTTTCTGGTTATAGAACGTTTCCTGAGCGGCTAGGGTTGAGCGCAATATCGGGTCTTGCATGTCTCTGATGGATGACTCGACAAAGGCATGTTTTTGAGGGTACGTTATTGTACGTAATCTTGAAAAAGAGACATTATAAAATCGTGATTTTTTTCATTACTGCATAAATCGACGTATGTATTCAGTGTATACAATTACATTTCAATTATGTTTCAATGGTATTTGACATATAAAAAAATAATATCTACCACTGCGTTTTGCGGCCAAGTCCACTAACGGACAGTTACCATTCCTTTGCCACAAAAGTTTCCATCAGTTAAATAAATAAGGAATGATATGTTTCATTGGTATTAGACATTTGAAATAAAAAAAAACACTACACCTGACAAGTCCTCTAACTGACAGTTACATTTGACAATAACTTACTTTCAGTTGAATAGATAAGGAAGGAACCATAAAAGCAGTAGCAGCTATATCATTTTATCTTACTTGATCACCCTGCGACGCATCCTCGAGCATCATATTCAGTCAAGGAAACAGGAGTCGTAGATATGTTTACGTATACAATAAATGCAACAATACACGGATCCCTGCAGTGTAAACAGAAAGCGGAAACACACAAAACAGAGCTTAAAAACAATCCCTTAAAATACTGTTTTAGAAGCCGCTATCTCGTGGCCCGGGTGTAGAGTGCCTAAACAACACAGTACTGTTAGATCGGGGTCACGTGGTCTATGTTCCGCTGTTTGAAATACAAGTTGCGAGGCTTCAAAGGCGTTGATCGCCTGCAAGCGTGTCCGCCCCTTCGTCCGCTTTCCTTCTCGCCCTGCTACAACCCAAGACATGCTGCACTTACTACAAGTCTGACCAGGAGCTGTCCGCAATTCAAGTTCAAACGCTCTCCATGGTTTCAGTTGCTCACTCTTTACAAATCTAGGCTCGTTACCATGGCGTTCTTCCGCACGCGCCACCTCATGCCCTCTAAGAAGACTCCCCTCCCCCTCGCCTACCTCATTACAGGGCACGCGAACGCTTAATCAATACAAAAGAATCAAATCTCACGCTATGACGAGCTGCAATAAAGTAGTTCTGAAAGAGAAAAGAAGAACCGCGCAGCGACCTACTTTACCTGGAGTACTTCAAAATGTAATTGCGCTGGCCTTCTGCTGTTGCGATCTTATTTTTTTCTGCTTTGTCATATCCACGTGGTCTAGTATGCGTAGCACTGATGGGGCATTCGCGTGCCCTCTATGGAAACTACGGATGCCTGCTAATGTTATCGTGCCTTCTGATCGTGCGATTCAACAGCAGTTGGCAAACGCCGTCTTTTTGGGCGGTCGCTGCATCGACATATCGCATCCCAACTTTAATGCAATGAAAAGCAGACACGAGTAAATAAACACTTGATGCAATTTTCCAGGGCGGTGACATTTTAAGCGAAATTAACATTCTAAATGCACACTGGGTCGACTAGTCACGCCCCGCGTTCTGTGACATGCGAGTGGCTAAAGCAATGATAATGTAAGGAAGTTTCCCAGAAATATAACTCAGCCTATAGTTAATTACTTTCTTTTTTATGTTTGCGCAACATGGTTTGCGTTTGTGAACAATTTGTTTTGTTGTGCAGGTGCTATCATAGGATTTTAGGGGCCGACTTTTCCTTCTGATGATATTTCGGTTTATAGAGCTGCTAGGAACTCAAACCGAAAAATATAACGTTTCGGTTACGGTTACGGTTAGCGTTTCCTGTTGCTATCGGTTTCGTTTCGGCTTTTACGGTTTTAATTTTTACGGTTTCGGTTAACAGTTACACGTTCCTACAATATAGTTCTTTTCGGTTTCTCCAATAATTTATTTTATTGATATACTAGACAGCCGTTTTGAATAAACGGTTTAAAGTAGTCTCAGATATCAAACAACAGGACATTCACAAAAACAAGAACTCAGAAACGTCTTATAACTGTTAATTGATCATAGGTTGCGCACTTTCGTCGCTCCAACACTTATTCACTGCATCTATTTGCATTATATATTTTGATACCCAAGCATACATGTTACCACTGCAACTCGCGAATCATCGTATTCTATATAAATACAAATAAACATTGCTGTCTTGTTGTTCGCGCAGCGTTTCTGAACAACCCTTAGAAAGTCCCCACTGGGTGCTGGAAGAAACATTCGCACATTCTCGTCGCTATAGTTTGTTGCAACCTATGAGTATGCAGAGAGGCATCGCTCAGACTGAAGAAGGAGCAAAACAGTAGACCGCATCTAGTAAAATACTGCTAAGTGGAATAAAGTAATAAAATTGAGAGCTCGGCTAGTTGGCGAAAGTCAAACCTAATATAATGCAACAGCGCAAAACAAGCAAGACTAAGGAGTGGAACGAACAACACAGAAAGCTGTAAAAATATGCCCTTTGTTGTTCGTCCTTTTCCCCTAATCTTCGTTGTTGTGCGCTGTTATACCTACGTCATGTTTGCTATTTCCAAGCAAATGCATGCGGTTATAGACCAACTCAAGTCTCTGGCATCACGCCATTGTGGTGGCGCTGCCGTCGGCACTGCGCTTGCGCAGAAGCTCCGCTTCACGGGAATCTGGTTTCTGTGCACCCGTAATGCCCACACCCGGTTTGGGCAAACGCGATTATGTTTGTTAACTCTGTGTTGGTGCATAGAAGCTGAGCGTTTCTCGCTGGTCCGAGTCTGCGACGCTAGAAAAATTGTGCCTTTCAGAGAGTAGCGTCATTTTACTCTGGGGTTTGGAGGCGGAGCTTCTAGATATATGTTGCAACTAGGGATGTCGCGAAATTTCGTCGAGCTGAATTTTTACGTCGAACCTCAAGGTTCGACTGGGTCGAAGAACGTTCGATCTTTTAACCAAGTTCTACAAGGTTCGATCTTTCAGGCACTGTGGCCAGTTTTTGATACAAGCATGTTTAGGTTTGGAGTAAAATAGTTTTACGGAATAGGTTGTATTTATTTCACAATTAAGGTACAATCAACGGAACATAGTTCTATTAACTTAAAGTTAATAAGATAGTTTATTCTTGCTATATTACCAAAACAACCAAACAGTGCTGCCCTCAAAAAAAGTAGAATGTTTGACTTGATCATTTGGCCATCACCATCCAATCCAAAGCCAATTGAGCCAGCTCGTCGCACATGAGCGGAACAGTCGAACTGAAGTCCAACCTTCTTGGCCTTTTCAAGAAAAGTTCGGAAAAGTCGAACCTGGTCGAACTCGAACCTCGATCGGTTCGCAGAGTTCACCTTTCACTGCCTTGGTGGCATTATCCCCCTTGCCGTTTCTGAGGCGATTAAACGAAGGGATGAAGTTGGGGGTGGGGGGGGGTTAAGATGAATATATTTCCTATAGGAAACCGAGATCATACGGTGGTCGTGGAGTTTAGAGCCACAAACCAACAAATACTGAACGGACGACCGACATTCACATTGCAAAGGATTCGCTTTACAAAAAAGAGGAGGCAAGTCGATTTGTCAAGCTTTCATATTTTTTTCATTTTCATTTATTATTCCCTCAGGGCCCGAAGGCATTACAGAGGGGAGGGCGGTCAACACATAAAAGTAACATAGTTGAGTGAAGCAAAACAAAAACACAAAAAAACACGCGCTACGCAACATCTGTTAAAAATTTGGTAATAACATTTTTAAAATCAACAGTGTTAGTTATCGAGACTATATGTGCGGGAAGGCGATTCCAATCAATGGAGGTCTGGGGTAGAAACGAGGCATTAAAGGTGGAGGTGCTGCAATGGGGAATCCCTACCTTTAGGTCATGGTCTACACGTGATGATATGTACGATGGTTCTAGAAACAATGCTTGACGGAGAGTGGGTTTAGAGTAATAAATCTTGTGAAATAAACATAGACGAGATATTTTTCTTCGGAAAAAGAGATCAGGCAAGGAGAGGGACGATTTCATGGAAGTTACACTGGCTGTACTATGATAGTTCGAAAGTATGAAACGGGCAGAACGATTTTGAATAGATTCGACAGCTGATGCAAGGGTGATACCGGGGCTCCAGATAGAAGCTGCATATTCAAGTTTAGGACGAACTAGGGTTTTATAGAGGAGAAGTTTTAACGAAAGGGGAGCAAGCGAAAAGTTACGTTTGAGATAGCCCAAAAGTCTATTTGCGTTGTTAGTGACATATTGAACGTGGATATTCCAGGAGAGGTCGTTGGTTATGTGAATGCCAAGATATTTATAGGAGGACACAGAAACTAGAGTAGAATTGTTGATAGAGTAGGAAGGACAAGGGTTGTTATGACGAGATACTCTCATAGATGTACATTTAGTGATGTTAAGCTCCATGAGCGATTCTTTGCACCATTTGCAGATGTTGTTAATATCAACCTGAAGGGCAGAAATGTCAGAGTCGTTAAGTATCTCTTTATAAATGACAGAATCGTCGGCGAATAGACTAACAGAGGAAGAAACATGCACAGGAAGGTCATTGATATAAATCAGAAATAAGAGTGGTCCGAGTACGGAGCCCTGAGGGACACCGGAGTTAACAGGTGAGGGCGAAGAATTAGTGCCATTAGTTCGAACAAATTGGAAGCGATTCGTTAAGAATGATTTTATCCATGTGAGGACATAGGGATCTATGTTAAGGTTACTAAGTTTTTGAAGAAGCAGCTGGTGAGAAACCTTGTCAAAGCTTTTGAGAAATGCAGAAATATGCAGTCAGTCGTAGAACCCCGGTCTAGAGTGAGGTGAAGATGATGAGTTAATGTTAGTAGTTGGGCATCACAGGAATAAAATTTTCCTATGATTTTCCTATGAAAATTAGACCTATGATTAAGCTTAAATGACAGACACACCACACAAAATAGCGCCAACCCGTCTTTCCCTCCTGTTCACACCTGGAGTGTAGAATAATGCAACCTAATGTCTAGACCAGGTTTCTTCGAACTTTTTGGCTAAGGGGCCGGATCGGGGATTCGTCGCTGTCTCGAGGGCCAGAAAATAAATAAGTAAATCAGGAAATGAGGAGAGTCTAAATAAACAATCCTCTATATAATCATTTAAATAAAAAATTGAGAGTTAGAGATAAAAGGAATGTAAGGTGCATAAATATATCTACTTCATTTGTAGATCTAATATTTAGCTGGTTGTGACATTTAACAATAGTTGGGACCGAGAAAACCAAGCCTAAATCAAAATGCATAGAAACTTTGGCATGTTCAGACAGTGCAGAAGACTAATGAGAATGATAGAACTGATGCTAACAATATGCAATATTTACGTCACAGAACACAAAGCACAATGTATACATAGGAACGCAAAGGAGTTTCAACACATAAGGTTATACAGATATGAAACAGGGGACCAACATTAATAGTAATAATATTATCAATAATACTGATAATATTATTTATTTAGTTTACCGTGCCTTAGAACCATCGAAGTATTGACATGATGATGCTGGTGATGATTATATCCCATGAACAATGAAGATCCGTTGGTGGATCTTTAGGGGCTTGCGTTAGAATGACCCTTGGGAAAGCCAGTGGCATCCGGTGTCTGACGCTGCTTTCGCTGTTCACCGGTCTCTCGGTAGCCCGTCTCCTTCGTTCACAATCCGTCATCTTTCGCCGCGTACTTGAACCATAGCTAGTACTTGGTTCACACTGTATTTCTGTAGCACAAACCAAGCCATACGCGCTTTGCACACCTGCAAGCTCAGACTCGCCTCAACATCTAGGGCGCCCATTGGCTTCCGCCCCGTGAGTCGACTCCTCTCGCCTTTGTCCTTGCACTACTCTCCCCTTTAGGCGGCGCGCTTCCCTTTCCACTGTTTTCTTCACAGACGGACGCCGTCAGCTTTTCCTTGTCATGTAGGTACTAATGCTAACGCATTAATATGACGAGAAAAAACACGTTATGATACTCTGTTTCCTTTCGTTTTCTCTCGTATCTTCATTTACGCGGTTGGTCCGTGTTGAGGTACTGTTTCCTTGCATCCGTTCATTTTTGCGCCGCAAAACTTCAGTCGCAGTAAGGCACTTAAATAATCGTCAGAGTCAGCAACATACAAGACAGACACTGGGGTCGCCAAAAAAACGCTTCTGCGACTTTCCTAGGGCCACCTACGTCTTCATCAGGTGGTCCCTGGTGGATTGCTTGTCATCTTCCAGAAGAAGGATGTTAAAACGAGGATCAAGGAAAACGCAGGTTTCAAAAAAGTCGTCCTGGAACAAACCTTTTTGCCGCTTTTTAGAGGAAGATGTCAGTCGTTGAACACACACACACACACACACACACATATATATATATATATATATATATATATATATATATATATATATACATATATGTATATATATACATATATATATATATATATATATATATATATATGTTCATTTACGTGGTTGGTCTGTGTTGAGGCACCGTTTCTTCTTATCAACAAAAGTTTCGGGAATACTTTGTTGATAAACCGTCCAAATCCCAAAACACACAGCCACGTCCAACTTGCGAATGGACTCCAAAAGACCCATCGCAACAACGGCCTGGACCTGTACATATCCGCTGTACAGAAGGATATCATGTGAGTGCACTACCGGTACAAAGGGAGACGGGACAACCTAACTAAATCTGAGAGGATCTCCTTGAAATCACTAAGCACCTAGAAAAGACATCACGATAAAACCGACAGACAAGGGAGGGTCGGTTGTAATCTCAGTACTGACGAATATGTTCGGGAAGGATACCGCCAACTAAACTGTCCCAAAACATGAGCGCTTTCCAGGCGACCCTACGAAACACCACACTAAGATCGTAATGTCAGAGCTCAAACAACCTTTAAAAAATAGGCAATATAACCGGTAATGAATATGTTATAATGAAGCCAAAACAACCGTCCTCCGCGGTCGCTTTCAGGCTTCCGAAAATTCACAAAACTGGTAATCCAGGCCGCCCAATCATATCCGGGATAGGAACAATAACGGAACTTCTATCTGGCTATGTGAACGAGCTAATTAGACACATACCTAAAACTCTCGATTATCATGTCAAGAATACTACCCACATCCTCAGGGATATATTAAATGTACATATAACGAAAGGATCATATCTTGTAACACTGGTCGTGTCTTCAATGTACACAACCATTCCACAGGACGACGAAATAACTTCATTAATAAATATGTCCAAGTCCCAAAGAAAATCAGAGCCCAGATGGTCATGTCATTGCGACTAAAACATGGCTCGTTTTAGAACTAAATATATTTGATTTTATATTGAATATTTTAGACAAGTTAGCGGTACCGCAATGGGCACAAAGGTGGCACCCAGTTACGCCAACATTCACATGGGGAAGGTGGAGTCAATCTTTTGCGCAATTACTCATTAAAACCACTACTGTACAAAAGTCTCATAGATGATATATATTTTTATCTGGACACAGGGCAAGGGGCACCCAGCAGGACTTCTTAGTTAAATACAACGATGTCCACACACACATCCGTTTCACTCACAATTACTCTCAAACAGACATTAATCCTTGGACGTGACCCTTACGATAAAGGATGTGAAATTAACAACAAAGCTCTATCGCAAGCCAACACGATCGGCAACATCACCTTAATTACAAAGAGCGACCACCCACGTCACTGTAAGAACAGCATACAATTAAACCTGGCCCACCGTTTTAAACGCAGCTTGTTCAAACAAACATGTTTTTTTTTTTGCGAGCGCTCAACGCCTTTCGAACCTGTTGACACATCAAAAAAATATCCACCGCTTGTAAGTGATACGTACGACCTCCTGGAGGACCCTCAGCGGCGACCTTTCTGAGGACCGTCCCCCGCAGAGCAACGCACAACGAACAAAATCCATGTGTCCCACCAATAGCACCAACTATCCTAAGGTAAATACATATCTTAAGACGGCAACTGCAGCCTGCTCGAGCAGGTGGGACCTCCTAAAACGCACATTTAAATCCCCTGCCACGGGGTGATCTATAGAATTAAAGTCGAACTGACATGCAACTTTTCAAACGTAGTGTACTTACTAGAGTGTAGAGTATGCAAAATGCGATACGTAGGACAGATTGAAACAATGTTGAGACTCCGCTTGAAAAAAAAACCACAGAGCTCGCTCTAAAATCTAATCCAAGCCTCTCCCTTTCAGAACCCCCTCCGTCTCGCGGAGCATCTCATTTGACAGAATTATCTGTGACATTACTGGAAACCGGATTAAGTCCAAACGGAGTGCGAAGAGCGAGAGTCATACCTCATATACAGGTTCCAAATACGATAGAAAAAAGAATCAAAGTCCAGGAGACACTCGCCCTAGATTTTCACAGTGGTACTGTATTTTCAAGCGACTACAACTTGAGACCACGTGATTGGTTCTTCTATTGACCTCCGCACTGTGGATCAGGGCTTGTACGTAGTCTCAACTACTCTACCAAGCTGTACTAGTAGCTAACGACATTTCTGAGTAGTTTAGCAACTTTCAATTACATTTTCATTTCGGTAATTAGTGTGTTTACTTTAATTACTTTTTCTTAGTAACTTCTACTCAAGTTGCTTACAATTTCCACTTTTGAATTTTAGGTGGGTTTTTGCCTACGGCAAGTAAACATTCCTGCATAAAGCGAATAAGAGTTTGGAAGATCAATGGCTACATTTGCAAAGAGAAGGAAGCATGCAGTATAGGAAAGGGGGGGCGTGAAAATGGTTTGGAAAGTCCAAAACCTCTCCAAATGCCCCTCCCCCCCCCTTTGTAACAACACTGCTACGAGGCGCGGGGAGCGAAACCGACACGACGCAAGAGAGCCGAGTAAACGCCAGGGATCAGCAAGCCAGGGACAGGCAAGTGTGATCTCTCAAAGATCCAAAGATCGTTCACGAAACCTGTAGTAATTCCCACAATCGCTTTTATGCAGCAAATATGAAGCAAGCAGTGTTCGAAGTACTTTCATGAACACGGTACTTTAAAGTACTACTTTTTAGAAAAATCGTACTTTACTTCGAAGTAAATTTTCTGAACAAGTTCTTGGTATTTTTTGATGGCAAGCAAAACTTCCCACCTCAATGTATCATACCCCGAATTTGAAAAAAAAAAAATGGTGGCAATCACCGTGTGAAAAACGCGCTCTTTTCAAGACGTTCTTAGTCATTTCTGAGGAAGCGCACGGCGTGCTTAAAGGCCGATGAAAATAAGTGCCTTAGGAGTTGTTTTTAGTCAGACAGCTCCTTACTAAAACAACTACTCTGCGGCGACTTGACCTTCATAAGTCAATACTTGCTTGCCATTTCCGTGGTAAAAGACGGATGCACCTCCGATTACCCACAGGAGCAAATGCATACCAGTTAAAGACACTGTATAGGAAATGAAAGGGCATCATGAAAGATTGTGTTGACAGTGTATGCACTTTACCTTGAAATATATTTTATTTATATACGTTACTTCAAGTACATCGGACCCGGTGTACTTACTATTTTACTTGAAGTACATGACCTCTCACTTACTTTGGACTTTAATTCAAGCGTACTTTTAGATGTACTTTGCGCTTAAACACTGTAAACAAAACAGACATTGTCTAAAAATTCAAGCCTCGTGACAGCGACTAAACCTCTAGTAGAAATCATATATTCACAGTACAGCAACCAGTTCAAACAGACAGGAAAGTACAAAACAAGTAGGCACGCAGCAGCTATGAAATCGAGCTATTAAAAGCATTTCTGTGAAGAAAACAAGCCGGATATTATCATTATTTGGCTAGTACAATGTGCGCTTACAACGAATAAAAAACCTCTGTACTTTCTTTTTTCTTATAAAAAAATATATACAAGTAACTTCAAGAGTACTCCGCCACTTTTACGGTAATTAGCAATTTTCTCAAATACTTTTTATTTGAGTAATTTCTACTCTCACTCAAATTACTTTTGACGTCAATACTCGGTAACTTAACTGAATCACCATTTTTTGAGTAACTTGTACATGTCTGCTGTGGACGCTATCTTCTGTGGAACCAAGCTGCCTCTGGTGCTATTCCCTTGCACGCTTTTTTATTAAACCACATCTCACGAACGTAACCTCGCTAGCTCCCCTACCCTCTCAGCCCTCTTTTTAGCAATCGGATGAGAGGGCAAACGAATGCCTTTTGCGACGTTTTTTCAGCTTCCTTTGACACCCGCGGCGCCCAGCGGCGACTCGTGTCGGGATGCATTGATCTCCGTTGGGCGCCATCTACCACGAAGACGTTGCCCGTTCACGGCCAATGGACCTTTTTCACATACCGACGGCACCAGGCGGTGGCTGCACGAACTAAAAATCGAGGAAGGGACCTACCTGCGCTACCAATCGATAATGGGAGCTACGCTACCAGTTTCTTCGTTCTCTGAGCAGCGGGGCGTGCCCAACGCGACTTCCGAGTGGGGCATCCGTGGCGTCCACTTAAACGTCGTGTTATTCTTTCCGTCCGCTTTCTTTTTTTGCGTAACACAATTATGTATGCTGCAATTACGTTTTCTACTCGCTGATCCACAGCCTCCTTCGAATTTCCTCGATTTTTCGTGCAGACTTCCGCCGCTTGGCATCGGGCGCTCGCGCGTGCGCAGAACGCTTCTCGGAAAAGGTCCATTGTAGCCATTCTGTTAGTAGGCCTTCTAGTGCACTTTGTACTTCGCCGCCCCGGAGAGGGAGCGGCTCAGGTCAGGTTGTCTGCTTTCTGAAACGCGTACCATCTAATACTTTTTCTTTTTTTTGCAACTGCGTTGGTTCCGTTTTTTTTCATCGTCTCTAACTTCTTTTGCCGCGGCTATATGTCCTCACCTCACAAGTCATGTCCTGACGAAGCCGAATCCTTTCGGCTGAAACTTTTGATTAATCTCTGCTCGTTGTATTCTCACCGCGAGTCGTTACTTCGTCACACACACATATATATATATCAGTTCAATCAGTCTACATTTTCACACCGCTTTTACACGCATGTGACATATATGTACAGACGTATCTGCCAAGTTTTCTTTCCCCTAGCTCCGTACGGATCGATGGCCAATTCGCCTCGTTTAAGCGACATCTGGCCACTGCAGGTCAGGAAGATCGATAGTTTTGAAAGAACCGAGTTGAAATGGACATCTCAAAATTCTAACTGATTAGTTAACACCCTGAATGCGACACGTACTGAATACATGTAGCGATGCAGGAGTGTGGCGGATTTAGAAATATACTTTTTTATAATAAGTTCGATCACTGATTCCAGCTAAGTATTCTTCATTCTAAATTTAGACTGAACTGAAAAAAGTTTTACCAAGGTACCGCACGCTGATGGCAACTTCTGGCCAAAGTCCACGACATTTCAGGATCCTCCTCAAAGTCATCTCTCGAAAAAAAACTAATATATTTATTTTTTGGTCAACATTTGTTATTATCGGTTACCGGTAAACAATTTACAAGAGGAATTTTAGGGAGCCGTTTTAGGCATCCGATACGGCACGATGGGCCCCGGCACGAACTGCGCATGTACAAGTATTCTGTGGTGGCGCATGCGCAGTTCGTACCGGAGGGCCCATCGTACCGTACCGGATGTGCAAAGACGGTTCCTGAAACTCTCTACTGTTTACGGTTACGGTTACGGCTTATGGTTTCTAATATTTCAAATAGCAATTTTCTTCCGGCTACGGTTACTGAAAAAATGGCGTTCCTAAACGGTTTTGGGTTTCAGTTACGGTTACGGTTTGAGTCCTATGATATAGATTACAGGTTGAAGTAGCACTGAAATGTTTTTTTTTTGTGTGTCCTCACAGTATCAAAGGGTGCATCAAACGCGGAAGCTAAGTTTGCACTCTTTTAAGATGCATAACCGTCTGTATAATTCGGCAACGCCCTACTAACTTAAACATTTCAGCTGTAGCATTAACTAAAATTTCAATGTACCGGGCGATGTCCCCTAAGAACCAGGTCTTGCACGCCTTGTGTTGGTTTGAATTTTAAAGACTCATAACCGAAATATGGGCACTCGAACGTCGTTTTGCAACAATGTTTGTTTTTGGGAGAGGTCAACTGAAATTTGCAGAATACTATGATATTGCAAAAACGGCGATCGTAAACTTCGATGTTGTATACTGCCCTCTTCATCGTAGGTACACTGGTTTTGCGAGATCACTCACTCTCGGTGGCTTGCTGAACGACAAAAAGTGCCGAGAATGCCATAGTCAAGGCAGGCGACGAGCAGGGTAATCGCGGTAAGTAATGATTTTAACGAAATAGTATGAACAGTGACAAGCTGTGAAAGCAGCTCGCAGTTATTGTGCAGGCGACAAACATGGCAATATAAAAAATAAAAATAAGAAACACCCATTTTTTAAAACGATTTTACTAGCTTTTGAGTTTAGATACAAAATAATAGACAAAACATTTTGCCAAACGATGTTCGCGTGCCCAATTTGAGGTTTGTACATTTAAAATTTGAATCTTGAAAGTGTACCAAATGTTCGTGCTCTCATGGGACACACTCCGCATCGAAAATTATCATAGTCGTAAATGTCGGATAAGTTTTATTTTACTTATTTTCGCTTCACGAGCAAATTACTTCGGACGTGACAATTTCGCAAGAGTTCTTTCATGCTGTCTAAATGTGAGAGTATTGAGTACATCGTCGTTTTAGAACGTGCTCAACAAGACGACAGCGGAGGAGCGAACTTGGAAATTAACGGTGTGCCTCTCGAAAAATAAAAACACGCAAGATTAAAAAAGTAAAACAAGCTTGTTTACTAACGTCGCAGAAGGATCACTTATGCAACGTTCAAACTCCTAATGATCACTATTATTACTGTAATTTAATAATTTATTTATTGGGCTAAATCAAATCTAAGCCCTCAAAATTTAAAAAATTCCAGAGGCATTGACAATAAAAAGAAAAACCAACCAAGCAGAGGAATCCAAACATTTTTAATTGTACATTCATAAAGAAAGGACTAGAGACTCGGTGTATCCGCTGTTCATGCCAAACAAATGTTTTTCAAAGTTTTTTTCAAAATCACACAAAACGTAGGGAAATATTGCCATAAAGATGCGTTTTCGGCACTGAAAAGTTGAATATATTTGTTCAAACCTGAAGTACAGTTTTATCATTCAAGGATTAAAAGTGGTTTGAATCGTAACATCTAAATTTAAGATAACGCGAGCCACTCAATTTCTGTGAGTTGCCAAGAAAACTATAAATGCTGCCGAATTTGTTTTTGTTTTTGGTTGCTTGTAAACTTTCTCATACGATTAATGCAGCAACAATAAAGCCATGAGACCCAAAGCTCGAAATAAAAAAAAAAAGTTTACGCACTAATATGCAATGGCGATTTGCACCTTTTTTAAAAATTATGTTATCAGTAATACCAAACTCTGAAGCAAGTCTATTCGAAATAGATGGTACGAGTGTCTGAGCAGGCTACAAGTAACTCAAAAGGGTCGTTACGTAGTCATTCCTGATAAACTCTCTCATTTTTTAATCACCTAAGGAAGTGCAGGTTTATTGCTTTCGAATTTAGCTATATATTATTTTATAATAGTTTGTATACTTTTGACACTCCTTGCATTAAGTATAGGAGTACTAAACAATGATTTTAACGTGCAAAAACACGCTCCCTAGTGATCCACATGCCGTCCGAAACGGGTAACCCGAATGGCATGCACTCTCCGCTTCCTACGTATAGCATGTCTTGTATTTTTTGTTATGAAGCGTTACATTCGCGACAGCTTTGTTAGACAAGATTGAGTGACAAAAAAAAATAAAAGGAGGGAGAAAGAACAAATATAAAGAGCGAGATTCCCACATGTGCTAACTGTGTCAAGTAGCGTAGCACAAGCAGGGCTGATATGAACTAAAGCGAAAAAGGGCGAGCATCCGCTTTTTTCCCTGACAGTCATGGTGCGAGAGTCTCGGGTGCAATCGAGCGTCTCCTGGATTCCGCTACGCGAAAATTATCTCGGAGGGGAAGTTTGGTGACGCCGTCGGAGGTCACCGAGACAAATAGCCGGGAATTATGGGGAAGGTTGGAGGGTACGACCTCTTTCTAATCAGGACCAACGCTTCCGGAACTAACGACTCGTTCAGAACTCGGCCCACTACCGGGCCTCCGTCTGGGAGTGACCCTGGCTTAGATGTGTGTCCGGACAAAATGGAGCTGGGAACGGAAACGAAAGAAAGAAGAGGTCCGTTCGCGTTTTCCCGGCATACGCGATAACTTGTGAGATGATGATTATTTAGAAATAGTCGCTGCCTGCGAATTACTGATTCCCAGTGGAAAGCTCAGCGGAGAAGAGATCACTTACTTTTGCGGGGTGCACGTCAGTCTTTAAACATACCAGGACAAAAGGCTCTCCTGGAATTCAAATTCTTTTTTTTTTCAATGGGGTTTGTATTTATTGTTCGTTTCATGGATTAAACGATTTGTTCCTGTATTTTTGTAGGCTGGTTGCGCATTTTAAGAACAGTCAGTGGGACTAAATATAGAGCCATGTCTCATGCAAGCCGTATATATTTCAATGAGGGGTCCTTTGCTGCAGCCGTCGTTCCGCTTTTATAGTGACCGTTTTCTGCGTGAGTGTGGTCATAATTAATTGTGACGTAGCTGGGATAGAGGAAATATCAATTCTATTTAGTTCATTATTGGAAGAGCCTAGATAATTTAATGCGTGCCTTTGTAATGTTTAAATTTGAAGCTTTGTAAATGTAAAATCCACTGCTATATGAAAGGAAATTTAATATATAACAGTTGAGGAAGGAACTACCTGCTGCAGCCTCCTGCACTGGTTCCACTCCCCCCCCCCCCGATATCCTTGAATCACCGGGTTACACTTGTTTTAATGCGAAAGCATTAACTGGCCC
>JAZHYW010053838.1:0-19786 GCA_037355805.1 Ixodes ricinus
TGTGGGCGTCTTGCCTGGCGTGCAGACTTGCAAGAAGTGGTCGCGTCTGCTATTAAGGTGTTCTTCCTCACAAACTAATTACACCAGAGAAAAACAGAAACATATAATTAAACTCCAGAATACATAGAAAAAAAAACTTCTTTAACGTAAAAGGTGGCAGCATAAGAAGATAAATGTAACAAACCTCACTTGACTTTTGGTATGCGCCATAAGTGTCATTTGCTTTATAACCAAAGAGCGGTCTTAATTCTCGACATTTGAAGTCTCTGTATTTTATTTTTCGGTAAAATAAACATTTGGAGACATGTATATGTACGCTGCTTTTTGTTTTTAATATAGCATAAAAGGCGTCATAAATTCAGATCAAATGCCTCACAATTTGAGGCTGTTGATATGTTATAAACTCAATAGGAACAGGAAACAAAATGCAATCATTGTTTCTTTTCTGGTAGAGGTGAGAACAAAACCAAGTCAAGAAAGGTTATACTTAATGTAGGTAGTAATCATAATTTATTATGCAATGAATGCGCCGGGACTTTGTTATGTTTTTGTATATGCCTAGGATACTGTATCTCCCCTCCCTTTGACTGCGCTTTAGCTATGGTTAAAGGTAAGCCCATGCACATATTCTTTGTGCATCGTGCTTTTAGCGTAGATTCAAGCGATTGGCTTTTTTTATGAATTGGTTTGAAAATAGACATCGCGCACTTTCTGATTATGAAAGTTTTCTGGTTGTCTTTTGGGCCCAGCGAATGTTCAATATATGATAACCCTGGGTTATCCTAAAATAATTAATAAAAAACTAGGTCAGTACACATCACTTGGGTCGCACACTTTGGGTATTCACTTCCGACTTATTGCGTCTGGCCGAAGCGTCGTTAGCATCGATCTCTACGGGAGCCGGAGAAGCTCTAGCGAGGAAAAATCAATGCCGCGTAATGGCCCCCTACATCTGCATCGACACATCGCTTTTGTTTTGACCTTTGCGGGTTAGAATGGAAAAGGCGATCTTAAAGCGCTCCGTGGGTTTCGAGTGCGTTGGATTGCAACCTTACTCGGTAGATGAAGGTAAGGAGGGATGCTTGGCGTTCCGAAACTTCACTCGTCCCCAAAGCGAGGTTTGAGAGATCCCCCAGCTTGGAATTTTCTCTTCACCTTTCTCGTTCAAGCAGGCGGTGGATGCTCAGTGGACCGCCGTTTACGTTATCTTGCCTTTGAACGAATAATTTAATTTTTTTAACGGTCGGGGATGCATGTTACGTCAATGAACATGTTTTTACGTATTTCTGTACTGCAGCTACCTCACGCCATAGTTTAAGCTGCTAATCAAATTGTGTAAAAGAGTATAAAAAGCGTTAAATACTTTCATGTCTAGTAGGGAGTAGTAGCGTTTATATGTCGCTTAAAAGTTTCTTGAAAAATGTCATAAACTATGCATCAGCGTTGCGACCAACCTAATATTTCAATGTGTCTTTTTTTCTCACAAAGTTGACTTTTAAAAAGATAAATTTTTAATGTTATTTTTAATATAATTAGCTTTGTAGACTAATTCATATGTTTACCATTTTCTTCCAAGAACGACCTATGTTTTTATTGTTTTTTTCGTACTATATTCGATTATGGCCTTAAAAATCTTGAACAACCGGATGCCAACCTAGCTCGTACCAGCACAAATATCAACAACACAGCAATGCCAGTAATTTAAGTGAATTGCTTCTTATCTTTCCATCGTTCTTAAAAACAAAAACAAACACAAATAATTTTGATATTGTGTAACAAAAGCAACTATGAAATCTGATGAGCATTTTCACCGTCGATATACGGTGTCTGGTTTTCCTTTTTACGTCTGATGAGCGTTTTCACCGTCAAATACGGTGTCTGGTTTTCCTTTTTACGTCTGTGGACTTCAGTCCATTCAATCTTTCAATCTGTCGCTGCTCGGTTAGTACTGAGGAGGTACGATCCTCTTTAAGCACAACAGATATTAAGTAAGATTTTGGCTGGGTTGCTAGGAGGCGCTGCATACACGCCTCCGGCTCAGCTTTTTTATTATAATTATCATAAAGAAAATGATTTTCACATTATGGTTACAATTGCCTAATTATTTCTCGTTGCGAACATACTACTCTTGCACAGTTCAATCGTATGCCGCTAACACAACTTCATTTAAACAGTTTTTATGCGTAACATAAGAAAGTTTAGTTCATTACCAGCAGAAGTGGTAAGATTCAAGCATGTTGATTTATTTTCTATTGCACTGTGCTATGTCCACAATGCTCTTAAAGGACACTGCGTGTTTTTTAAATATATATTAAAGAAATAACTCAACATAAAAAAACTATCAACTATTTACAATGTCTTTTGCGCTGGGCTAAAGCTGCCATGCTGACGGCTGGATGCTACCTGCGGTGAGATCATCTACGAACGATTAAAATTGCACAGTCTTTGGTAAATTCGCGATTTCTGATTATTCAAACACGTGGCGAAAATAACGGAAGACTTTCAATTGTTTTAGAACGTTTAAATCTAGGTCAAAAGATTAAAGTATCCCGAGACAATATTTTGAGAAAAAGGAAGCATCTGTCAACTCCTTATTTGGAACGAAGAGGTAGCAATGAATATTTAGCAAATCTTTTGTAATTAGTCTGTTTTAACGAATTTCTGCAAAGTCAAGGATATCTATTTTTTCCTTAGCTAAAGCTAAACCAGGTTTGGTCCTCGAAAGGGAAATTTCTCTATTTTCTAGTTATAATCAAGGACCAAGATAAAACTATTTTTATGAAGAAAAAAGTAAGCAAACAGGCGAGCTCATGCCAGTCCAACACTTTGAAACCGGAGACGACGGACTATAAAAAGGAGCAATAGACAATACAAATTGCTGCGTTGTGCTCCTTTTTGATTTCGCATGTCTCAGATTTCAAATATATCAAGAGTCTCTCCAAGAAGGAGGTGTACTTTCCCACATCAAGACACAACTGCATTGAAATGCAACATTACAAACACTGCGGCGAAATGAGTTGGGAGTCACTCGGAGCTGAAAAAAATGAGATCCACGTTAGGGGGGCTTGTATTTTGAAAGATGTGCTTATTCGGCACCGATCACATCACAGAGTTGTAAGGAAGAAGGCATGTTAGAGATGTTAAAATCTTAATTTGAATGCCCAAGTTTCAACTTGGGCAATTTTGAGGTGAGCCAATGATAAGCCATAGAAACGCCAAAGAAAAGCACTCTGGTACTGAAGAAACGCCTTGCAGCAAACTTCTATTAGGCCCAAGTTAGGCATCTAGTATTCTCAGTATTGTGACAAGTTGGCGCTTCTCTGGTGTGCTACCTATGTCGGCCTCATACTCAGGTTGAAACTGTTGAATCGGTGACGTCGTTGTATGCAAATGTTTTATATAGAATGAGAAGGAAAGGAGCAAGTTCTCTAGTCCAAGCAATCTTTCTTCGAAGGGCCGATGATTTTGTACATAAAGGGGCATTTTGTAAGGGTGAGTGCCCTGTCAGTGATTAAACTCTCTTGCCCCAAAGTAGATTATAAGAAGAACCCCAACGTTTACCATTCCGTCCAGGCTACTACAACTACCCATCACTTTGGAGAAATTATGTAAAGTAGTGAAAACGTATCCCTAAACAGAACAATAAAACGTTGAAAACCATTGTGTTTCTTGCGCTGGCACACTGCACATGACCTGCTCCTGGTTCAATGTACCGGTAAGGTCGCATTTCTTAAAAGGCGACGTACACTTTGCACTCTCCTACTTTTACTCCTCCATCTCCCTTCCTTATCGTCTGGAATTTTTACCTTTTCCGAACTTTGCTCCCCTTGCAGCTTAGGAGAGGAGAGTGCTGAGAATATTATCTTTCTTGCAGAAGACCGAGGTTGCAAGTAGGCCTTTCTGGCTATAGAACGTTTTCTGAACGACTAGAGTTGAGCGCAATATCGGGTCTTGGATTTTCTCATGGATGACTGGAAAAGGCATGTTTTTGAGGATATGTTATTGTACGTAATCTTAAAAAAGGGACATTATAAAATGTAATTTTTTGATTACTGCATAAAGCGATGTATGTATTTGGTGTATACAATTACTTTTAATTATCTTTCATTGGTATTTGACATTTAAAAACAAATATCGACCACTGCATTTTGCGGCAAAGTCCACTAACGTACAGTTACCATTCCTTTGCCACAAAGTTTCCATCAGTTAAGTCAATAAGGAGTGATATGTTTCATTGATATTTGACATTTGAAAAGGAAACAAAAACGGTATCTACCGTTGCATTTTCTCTGCCAAGTCCTCTAACTGACAGTTACCTTACTTTGACAATACCTTACTATCAGTTGAATAGATAAGGAAGGAACCATAAAAACAGTAGCAGCTATACATTTTATCTTACTTGATCACCCTGCGACGCATCTTGAACATCATATTCAGTCAACGAAACAGGCGTAGTAGATATGTTTACGTATTCAATAAATGCAACAATACAGGTATCCCTGCATAGTCAACAAGAAAGCAGAGACCCCAAAACAGAGCTTAAAAACAATCCGTTAAAAGGTTGTTTTGGAACGTCGTTATCTTCGTGGCCCTGGTGTAAGAGTGCCTAAACAACAGAGCACTCGCTTGGATCGGGGTCACGTGGTCTATGTTCCGCGTTTGAAATACGAGTTGCGAGGCGTCAAAGGCATTGACCGCCTGCAAGCGTGTCCGCCTCTTCGTCCGCTTTCCTTCTCGCCCTGCGACAACCCATGACATGCACACTTACGACCAGTCTGACCAGGAGCCGCCCGCATTTTAAGTTCAAACGCTCTCCATGGTTTCAGTTGCTCACTCTTTAAAAATCTAGGCTCTCTACCATGGCGTTCTTCCGCACGCACCACCTCATGTCCTCTAAGAAGTCCCCCCCCCCTCGCCTACCTCATTACAGGGCACGCGAACGCTTAATCAATACAAAAGAATCAAATCTCACGCTATGACGAGCTGCAATAGAGCAGTTCGAAAGAGAAAAGAAGAACCGCGCAGCGACCTACTTTACCTGGAGTACTCAAAATGTAATTGCGCTGGCCTTTTGCTGTTGCGATCACATTTTTTTTCCGCTTCGTCGTTTTCGCGTGGCCCAGTATGCATGGCACTGATGGGGCATTCGCGTGCCTTCTATGGAAACTACGGACGCCTGCTAATGTTATCGTGCCTTCTGATCGTGCGATTCAACAGCAGTTGGCAAACGCCGTCTTTTTGGGCGGTCGCCGCATCGACATATCGCATCCCAACTTTAATGCAATGAAGAGCAGACACGAATAAATAAACACCTGATGCAATTTTCCAGGGCGGTGACATTTTAAGCGAAATTAACATACGAAATGCACATTGGGTCGACCAGTCACGCCCCGCGTTTTGTGACATGCGAGTGGCTAAAGCACGGATAACGTAAGGAAGTTTCCCAGAAATATTACTCAACCTATTGGTAATTGCTTTTTTATGTTTGCGCAACATGGTTTGCGTTTGTGAACAATTTGTTTTGTTGTGTAGGTGCTATCGTACGATTTTAATAGCACACGGTTCCCTTCTGAGGATATTTCGGTTTATAGAGCAGGGACTCAAACTGAAAAATATAACGTTTCGGTTACGGTTACGGTTATCGTTTCCTGTTGCTATCGGTTTCGTTTCGGCTTTTACGGTTTTAATTTTTACGGATTCGGTTACCAGTTACACGTTATTAAAAGCTAGTTTTTTCGTTTTCTTCAATAATTTCTTTTATTGATATACTAGACAACCGTTTTGAATAAACGGTTTAAAGTAGTCCCAGATATCCAACAACAGGACATTCACAATAACAAGAACTCAGAAACGTATTATAACTTTTAATTGGTAAAAGGTTGCGCACGTTCGTCGCTTCAACACTTGTTCACTGCATCTATTTGCATTATATACTTTGATACCCAAGCATACATGTTACCACCGCAACTCGCGAATCATCGCATTCTATATAAATAAAAATAAACATTGCTGTTTTGTTGTTCGGCAGCGTTTCTGAACAACCCTTAGAAAGTCCCCACTGGGTGCTGGAAGAAACATTCGCACATTCTCGTCGCTATAGTTTGTTGCAACTTGCAACCAAAGATATGCAGAAAAGCATCGCTCAGACTGAAGAAGGAGCAGAACAGTAGACCTCATCTAGTAAAATACTGCTAAGTAGATTAAAGTAATAAAATTGAGAGCTCGGCTAGTTGGCGAAAGTCAAACCTAACATAAATTCAACCGCGCAAAACAAGGAAGACTAAGGAGAGGAACGAAAAACACAGAAAGCTATAAAAAAATGTCCTGTGTTATTCGTCCCTTTCCCTAATCTTCGTTGTTGTGCGGTGTAATACCTACGCCATGTTTGCTATTTCGAAGCAAATGCATCTGGTTAGAGACCAACTTAAGTCTCTTGCGTCACGCCACTGCGGTGGCGCTGACGTCGGCACTGCGCTTGCGCAGAAGCTCCGCTTCACGGGAATCTGGTTTCTGCGCACCCGCAATGCCCACACCCGGTTTGGGCAAACGCGACCTTGTTTGTTAACACTGTGTTGGTGCATAGAAGCGGGCGTTTCTCGCTTGTCCGAGTCTGCGACGCTAGAAAAATCGTGCATTTAGAAAGTAGCGCCATTTTTCTCCGGGATTTGGAGGCGGAGCTTCTAGAGATATGTTGCAACTAGGGATGTCGCGAAATTTCGTCGAGCTGAATTTTTACGTCGAACCTCAAGGTTCGACTGGGTCGAAGAACCTTCGATCTTTTAACCAAGTTCTATCAGGTTCGATCTTGCAGGCAGTGGGGCTAGTCCTTGACACAAGCATGCTTAGGTTTGGAGAAAAATGGTTTTACGGAATAGGTTGTATTTATTTCATAAATAAGGTACAATCAACGGAACATTATTCTAATACCGTAAAAGTTAATAAGATATTTTATCCTTGCTATGTTACCAAAATAACCAAACAGTGATGCCCTTAAAAAAGTAGAATGTTTAACTTGATCATTTGGCCATCACCTTCCAATCCAAAGCCAATTGAGCCAGCTCGTCGCACATGCGCGAAACAGTCGAACCCAAGTCGAACTATCCTGGCCTTTTCAATAAAAGTTCGAAAACGTCGAGCCTGGTCGAACTCGAACCTCGATCGGTTCGCAAAGTTCACCTCTCACTGACTTGGTGGTATTATCCCCCCTCGCCGCTTCTGAGGCGATTAAACGAAGGGATGAGGTTGGGGGGGGGGGTGTTAAGACGAATATATTTTCCGTAGGAAACCGAGGTCATACGTTGGTCGTGGAGTTTAGAGCCACAAACGGACAAATACTGAAAGGACGACCGACAGAGTCACATTGCAAAGGATTCGCTGTACACAAAGGGGAGGCAAGTCGATTTGTCAGGCCTTCATATTAGCCCTATGATTTAGCTTAAATGATACACACACAACACAAAATAGCGTCAACCCGTTTTTCCCTCCTGTTCACACTTGGAGCATATAATAACGCAACCTAATGTCTAGAACAGGTTTCTTCGAACTTTTTGGCTAAGGGGCATGATCGGGGATTTGACGCTGTCTCGAGGTTCAGAAAATAATTAAGTAAATAGAAATAAAGAGAGTCTAAATAAACAATCCTCTATATAATCATTTAAATAGAAAATTGCCAGTTAGAGATAAAAGGAATATATGGTGCAAAATATATCTACTTCATTTATAAATCTAATATTTAGCTGGTTATGACATTGAACAATAGTTGGGACCGAAAAAAACGAGCATAAATCAAAATGCATAGAAACCTTGGCGTGTTCAGACAGTGCAGAAGACTAATGAGTACGATACAACTGATGATAACATATGCAATATATACGTCACAAAACACAAAGCACGATGTATACATGGGAAGTAAAGGGAGTTTCAACAGATGAGGCTATACAGATATGAAACAGGGGACAAAAAATAATAATAATAATAATATCAATAATATTAATAATAATATTATTTCTTTATTATACCGTGCCTCAGAACGATCGAAGTCTTGACATGATGATGCTGGTGATGAAAATGTACCATGAACAATGAAGATCCTTTGGTGGATCTTTAGGGCTTGCGTTAGCATGACCCTTGGGAAAGGCCAGTGGCATCCGGTGTCTGACGCTGCTTTTGCTGTTCACCGGTTTCGGTAGTCCGTCTCCTTCGTTCACAATCCGTCATCTTTTGCCGCGTACTTGAACCATAGCTAGTACTTGGTTCACACTCTATTTTGTAGCACAAACCAAGCTATACGCGCTTCGCACACCTGCAAGCTCAGACTCGACTCAACATCCACGCGCCCACTGGCTTCCGCCCCGTGACGTCGCCTCCCTCTCGCCTTTACCTCTTCACTACTCTCCCCTTTAGGGCGGCGCGCTTTCCTTTCCACTGTTTTCTTCACAGACGGACGCCGTCAGCTCTTCCTCGTCATGTAGGTACTAATGCTAACGCATTAATATGACGAGAGAAAACACGTTACGATACGCTGTTTCCTTTCGTTTTCTCTCGTATCTTCCTTTACGTGGTTGATCCGTGTTGAGGTACCGTTTCCTTGCATGCGTTCATTTTTGCGCCGCAAAACTTCAGTCGCAGTAAGGCATTTAAATAATCGTCAGAGTCACCGACAGACAAGACAGACACTGGGTCGCCAAAAAACGCTTCTGCGACTTTTCTTGGGCTACCCACGTCTTCATCAGGTGGTCCCTGGTGGATTGCTTCTCATCTTCCAGAAGGACGTTGAAACGAGGATCCAGGAAAACGCAGGCTTCAAAAAAGTCGTTTCTCGGAGACACACGTTATCGATGGTGTGAAGAGGACAGATGTCTGTCGTATGTATATATATATATATATATATATATATATATATATATATATATATATATATATATATATATATATATATATATATATATATATATATATATATATATATATATATATATATATATATATATATATATATATATATATATATATATATGTCTTCGTTTGCTTGGTTGGTCCGTGTTGAGGCATCGTTTCTTCTTATCAACAAAACTTGCGGGAATACTTTGTTGATAAACCGTCCAAATCCCAAAACACACAGCCAGGTCCAACTAGCGAATGGACTCCAAAGACCCATCGCAACAACGGTCTGGACCTGAACATACATGTCCGCTGTACAGAAGTATATCGTATGAGTGTACTACCGGTACAAAGGGAGACGGGACAACCTAACTAAATCTGAGAGAACATCTTTGAAATTCCTAAGCACTAGAAAAGACATCACGATAAAACCGACATACAAGGGAGGGTCGGTTGTAATTCTCAGTACTGACGACTATGTTCGGGAAGGATACCGCCAACTAAACGGTCCCAAAACTTAAGCGCCTTCCAGGCGACCCTACGAAACACCACACTAAGATCGTAACGTGAGAGCTCAAACAACTTGTAAAAATAGGCAAGATAACCGGTAATGAATATATTATATTGAAGCGAAAACAGCCATCCTCCGGTCGCTTTCATGCTTCCGAAAATTCACAAAACTGGTAATCCAGGCCGCCCAATCATATCCGGAATAGGAACAATTACGGAACTTCTATCAGGCTATGTAAACCACCTAATTCGAAACATACCTAAAACTCTCGATTATCATGTCAAGAATACTGCCCACATCCTCAGGGATTAATTAAATGTACATATAACGAAAGGATCATATCTTGTAACACTGGTCGTGTCTTCATTGTGCACGAACATTCCACACGACGACGAAATAACTTCATTAATAAATGTGTACAAGTCACAAAGAAAATCTGCCCAGACGGTTATGTCATTGCGACTTTAACATGGCTTGTATTACAACTAGATGTATTTGATTTTAATAATGCATATTTTAGACAGGTTAGCGGTACCGCAGTGGGCACAAAGGTGGCACCCAGTTACGCCAACATTCACATGGGGAAGGTGGAGTCAATCTTTTTGCGCGATTACCCATTAAAACCACTACTGTGCAAAAGACTCAGATGATATATTTTTTATCTGGACACACGGTAAGGGGCACCTACAGGACTTCATAGTTAATTACAACGATGTCCACACACACATCCGTTTCACTCACAATTACTCTCAAACAGACATTAACTTCTTGGACGTGACCCTTACGATAAAGGATGGAAAATTAACAACAAAGCTCTATCGCAAGCCAACATGATCGGCAACATTACCTTAATTACAAGAGCGACCACCCACGTCACTGTAAGAAAGCATACCCTTAAACCTTGCCCACCGTATTAAACGCATCAGTTTAAACAAATATTAATTAGATGCGAGCGCTCAAAGCCTTTCGAACCTGTTAACACATCAAAAATATCCACCGCGTGTAATTGATAAGGCGACCTCCTGGAGGACCTCAGCGGCGACCTTCTGGAGGACCGTCCCCCACAGAGCAACGCATAACGAACAGAACTATGTCTCACCAATAGCACTAACTATCCTAAGGTAAATAATATTTTAAGACGGCACTGCAACATGCTCGAGCAAAGTGACCTCTAAAACGCGCATTTCCATCCCCGCCAGGGTGATCTATAGAATTAAAGTGGAACTGACATGCAACTTTTCAAACGTAGCGTACTTACTAGAGTGTAGAGTATGCTAAATGCGATACGTAGGACAGATTAAAACAATGTTTAGACTCCGCTTCAACAACCACAGAGCTCGCTCTAAGTCTAATCCAATTCAAAACACCTCCGTCTCCCAAAGCATATTTTCGATAAATTATCTGTGACATTACTGGAAACTGGATTAAGACCAAACGGGAGCGCGAACGGCGAGAGTCATACCTCATATACAGGTTCAATACGATAGAAAAAGGAATCGATTAGAGTCCAGGAACACTCGCCCTACATTTTCATAGTGGTACTGTATTCATGGCTATAACTGGACCACGTGATTATTCTATTATGACTCCTATATGATATAGACTCATACACTCATATAGACCATTCCATTTAGCGCTCTCTTGGCGGCACCATTTTGTTCAACAGCAGCGCCCTCTCCATACATCCGGGAAATTCTGTGGGTTCGGCGGGGTAAAACGAGAGAGAGGGCACGCGCCCGACTCCGCTAGCAGACGACAAAGCGGGATATTGCCATCCTCCATCTTTGGGCTGTAGCGGCGGGCTGTACGGAACATCGAACTTTCTCTCGTGGCTGCCGTTGTGAAGTGGTTCGCGTTCTTAGAATAGTTGTGGCTACTCCAAAATAAGCCCATAGCTCTCTGTTGTTCTAGTTCGGTAAATGATCAACTAGCATATCTCTTTTCCGTTACTTAAATAGCGGTTGAGTCAGCCAGCAGTACTACCCTCAACTACTGCGTATATTGTGGAAGGAGAGCACGCTTTTGTTGATTATTTCAGACTTCCACTCATGGTCGCTAAAGGCCTACACCAGTACGAACTTTGTATAGTAAAAGAGGTACAGCAACCGGATTTACTTTTCGCCAGAGAGACCGGCCAATCTGGCACAGTTTTCCGTATTTCTTATTTATTTGCACGAAGGTAACAGCGCAATTGGACCCTGTTAGTCTTTTTATCTAGCATAGTATTACACGATAACTGGCATACCAAAATCTGCGCATCTGCGCTTGAAATTTCTAAAATGAAGCGTTTTTAAACAGAGTTTGTACGCCAGCCGGATGCTAGGTACTGCCCACTCGGCAGAGCAGAGGACACGCGGGTGAGAGCAGGAGGGGATCTTTCTCTCTCTATTACCCTCTCTGCTATGACCCTAATGGAACAGTCTATATTGTGGATGCTATCTTCTCTGGAATTATGCTGCTCCTGTGCTGTTCCCTTGCACGCGTGTTCCATTAACCACAACTCACGAACGTAACCCTGCTCCCACTACCCTCTCGTCTCTTTTTTGGCAATCAGATGAGACGGCAAACAATTTCTTTTGCGACGTTTTTCTTTTTCAGTTTCCTTGACACTCGCGGCGCCTCAGCGGCGACCGTCTCGGAATGCATTGACTTTGTTGTTCGCCATCAACCACGAAGACGTTGTCCGTTCACTGCCGATTGTAGCCACTGCTGTAGGCGTTCAAGCGCACTTTTGTATTTCGCAGCCCCGGAGATGGAGCGGGCTCAGGTCAGGTTGTTTGCTTTGTAGAAACGCGTACCTATCCAATGCTTTCTTTTTTGCAATTGTGTTGTTCCGTTTTTTATTGTTCTTAACTCCTTTGCAGCAGCTATATGTCCTGACTTGCAAGTCATCTCCTGACGAAGCCGAATCTTTCGGCGAAACCGTTGATTAAGCTTCCTCTCCCTGTTGTTTTTCACCGTGAGTTTTTACTTCGTCATATATATATATATATATATATATATATATATAGGGTGTTTTTTAAAACAGCTTAACAAAATTGTTTTTAAAAAACCATGAAAACTAGATTAATGCGGTTTGCGCAGGTGACGTATACGGCCAGGGGGACAAAATATAGGAGGTTAATCGCAACGATCAGTCGGCTAATTAGTTAAATTTGTTAATGAACTTTTAAATTCATGAAAATAAACATATTGTTCCAATTAGAAACTTGCTCAGCGTCAACGAAAACCACTAAATCAGTAATTTTCAGAAAGACCTTGAGCGTGTGAGAGGCGTAGTAGTGCACTAAAGTTAGCAGTCGTGGAGCACGTACAAAGCTAGAGGTTGCGATAAGGCGCCCGCGCAATTTTTCCCTCTCTTATCTAGCCACAGCCTTGTACCTGCTCCACGAGCGGTAACTTTAGTGCACTACTACGCTTCTCACGCGTTCAAAGTCTTTCTGAAAATTACTGATTTAGTTGTTTTCGATGAGGCTGAGCAAGTTTCTAATTGGAACCATATGTCTATTTTCATTATCAAAAAGTTAATGAACGAATTTTAAATAATTAGCCAACTGATCGTTATGATTAGTCCCCTATACTATGTCCCCCTGGCCGTATAACTCACCTGCGCAAACCGCATTAACCCAGCTTTCATGGTTTGTTTTAAAAAATTTTGTTAAGCTTAAAAAACACCATTTATAAATATATATATATATATATATATATATATATATATTAGAATCGGTTTATTTTGTTACAGCGCTTTTACACGCAGTTGACATATATATACCAAGTTTTGTTTCTCCCAGCTCCACATGATGGCCAATTGATATCTGGCTACGGCAGGTCAGGAAGATCGGTGGTTTAGAAAGAACCGACTTGGGTGGACATCTCAAAATTCTAACTGATTAGTTAATACCCTGAACGCGACACGTACTGAATACATGTAGCGATGCAGGAGTGTGGCGGATTTAGAAGAATGCTTTTTTATTTTAAGCTCGACCAGTGATTCCAACTAAGTATTCTTAAATCTAAATTTACATTGAACGGAAATGTTTTACCAGGTGTGCCACACGCTGATGGCAACTCTGGCCAATGGCCACGACATTTCAAGATTCCTTCTCAAAGCCATTCTTAGAAAAAAAAAATAATATTTTTATTTTTCGGTTATTATCGGTTACCGGTAAACAGTTTACTAGAGAATTTTAGGGAGCCGTTTTTGTGTATCCGATACGGCACGATGGGTTCCCCGGTACGAACTGCGCATGTAGGAGTATTCTGTGGTGGCTCATGCGCAGTTTGTACCGGAGGACCCGTCGTACCTAATCGGATGTGCAAAGACGGTTTCCTAAAACTCCCTTCTGTTATGGTTACGGTTGCGGTTTTTATTATTTCAAATAGCAATTTCGTCCCGGCTACGGTTACTGAAAAAATGTCGTTCCTAAACGGTTTTCGCTTTCAGTTACGGCTACAGTTTGAGTTCCTGCTATACAGTTTAAATAAATTGCAAGTTGAAGTAGCACTGAAATGTGTTTTTTTTTGTGTGTGTGTCCTTACTACAATATCAGGGTACATCAAACGCGGAAGCTAGGTGTCACTCTTTAAGATGCATAACCCTCTGTATAGTTCGGCAACGACCTACTAACTTAAAAAATTGAGCTGTAGCATTAACTAAAATTTAAATGTACTGGGCGATGTCCTAAAAACGAGCAGGTCTTGCACGCCTTGCAAGGTTTGAATTTTAAAGAATCATAACCGAAATTGGGCACTCGAACGTCGTTTTGCAACAAGGTTTCTTTTTGGGAGAGGTCAACTGAAATTTGTCAGAATACTATAATATTGCAAAACGGTGATCGTAAACTCCTATGTTCTAAACCGCCCTCTTCATCGTAGGTACACTGGCTTGCGAGATCACTCACTCCCGGCGGCTTGCTGAACACAAAAAGTGCCGAGAAAGCCATAGTCAAGGCAGGCGACGAGCAGGAAAATAATGACTTTAACGAAATGTATGAACAATGACAACCTGGAAAGCAGCTAGCAGTAATTGTGCAAGCGACAAACATGTCGATATAAAATATAAAAAATAAAAAACAGCCATTTTTTAAATATTTGTTTAGCTTTTGAGTTTAGATACAAAATAATAGACAAAACGTTTTGCCAAACGACGTTCGCGTGCCCGATTTCAGGTTTCCACATTTAAAATTTGATTCTTGAAAGCGTACCAAATGTTCGTGCTCTCTGGGACACACTCTGCATCGAAAATTATCGTATTGCATAAATGCCGGATAAGTTTTATTTTACTTATATTCGCTTCAACGAGCAAATTAATTCCGGACGTGACAATTTCGCAAGAGTTCTTTCATGCTGTCTTAAATATGGAGAGTATTGAGTACATCGTCGTTTTAGAACGTGCTCAACAAGACGACAGCGGAGGAGCGAACTTGGAAATTAACGGTGTGCCTCTCAAAAAATAAAAACACGCAAGACTAAAAAAACAAACTGTTTGTTTACTGACGTCGCAGAAGGATCACTTATGCAACGTTCAAACTCTAAATGATTACTATTATTAATGTAATTTATTTATTTCTTTATTGGGCAATACAGACAGTTAAATCAAAGTAAGGCCCCAAAAATTAAACAAAAAATTCCAGAGGCTTTGTAAATAAAAAGGTATCCAACCGAGCAGAGGAATCCAAACATTTTTAATTACACATTCGTGAAGTAAGGACTAGAGACCGGTCCATTCACTGTTCATGTCAAACAAATGAATTTCAAAATTTTCTCAAAATCACACAAAAACGTAGGGAAATATTGCTATAAAGATGCGTTTTCTCCACTGAAAAGTTAAATATATTTGTGCAAACGTGAAGCGCAGTTTTATCGTTCGAGGATTAAAAGCGGTTTGAATCGTAACATTTAAATTTAAGAAATCGCGAGCTACTCATTTTCTGTGAGTTGTCAAGAAAACTATAAATGCAGCCGAATTTTGTTTTTGTTTTTGCTTCTAAACTTTCTCATACGATTAATGCAGCAACCATAAAGCCGTAGACCCAAACATCGAAATAAAAATAAAAAAAACGTTTACGCACTAATATGAAATGCCGATTTGCACCTTTTTTAAAAAATATCTTATTAGTAATACCAAACTTCCGAAGCAAGTTTATTCCAAATAGATGGTATGAGTGTCTGAGAAGCTACAAGTATAACTCAAAAAGGGTCTTTACGTAGTCATTCCTGATAAATTCCTCATTTTTAATCACCTAAGGTTGTGCAGGTTTATTGCTTTCGAATTTAGCTATATATTATTTTATAATAGTCTGTATACTTTTGGCACTCCTTGCATTAAATATAGGAGTACTAAACAATGATTTCAACGAGCAAAAAGAGTGTCGATATATTTTCTATTATAGCTTGGTTTCTGCAGCCTGTGCAATTTTAAACGCATTAAGACACTCACGTTGGATTAAAAGAGAATAAACCATAATATGCATGGGAACAAGGAAAATTTGCGCGTGACAACGGTTTCTTGTGAAGGCTAGGCTGACGTCACGAGGACGACACTTGTTGCTGACTGTATATTTTTTAAACGGCTGGAAACTGACAATAAACATGGCCGGTAAACTTGAGCCGTTTGCCTTTTACCAATCTCTTTGCTTGACGGTTTCGTATTTTCACCAGAACTACAGTTCAGCAAATCGCCTTTTCACATGTCTTTTTTTATTGTATTTACATGTAGGGTCGTGTGTTTTCGGAGTTTATTCATCCTCGAATTCGGTGGTGTTATTTCTTCAGCGTTTACACATTTGAGCATATTTGGCGTTTTTTAGCCCGAAGTTTTCACCAAGGCATTTAAAAAAAACTTCTCCCCCCTCCTTTCCCCGTACATACACCGTGTTAATCCCAAAATGTTACGACCCGGTTAAGCTTCGCACTGTTAACTCGTAGCGTCCAAGAAGCCTTGCTAATATTGACTATAGAATATTAAAAAAACACGTCCTCTCCCGCCGTTAGCAGCGTGTCATAACGAGTGTTGTTGGGCCTTATCAGACATGCGGCACAAAGGGCCGGACTATTTTGACCAACATTTATGTTGCGCACAGTATCTTGGAGCGCTGTGATGCTGAGCTGAGCAAAGTCCCCATGTTACATGTTGACTTGGAAACGGCCTTCGACCGGGTGTCTCATGCCGTTCTAAGACAAATTTTGAAGCATATCAATATGGGATCCATTATGTTTGAAAGAATACAAATCGCACATTATAATTGCGCAACAACTTTTTTAATTAATAAACGAATCACTGAACGCATTCCTGTAAAATCGTCTGTTAGGCCAGGCTCTCCGCCCTCGCCATTACTGTTTTCCTTGTATATGGAACCATTATATTTGAGTATCACTCAAAGCGAGCATGTTCGCGGTTTTACCTTGGATGCGCACAAGCTTCACAATCTTGCCTATGCGGACTACAGTGCTAATTTTTGAACAGATAGAAAGAGCATTAAAAACCGTCGAAATCACAAAAAATACTTTTTCGGACTAGCTGTTTCGTAAATTGGGCAAAGTTTCGGGCTTTTGGCACGGCCGATGGGCATCGAAGTCAAACTTTTGCCTAGTCAACACTTCCCACGCGCTATCTGGCGTACCATTGGAATACTATCCTAACGACGCAGGTCTGTGGAACGAAGAGACTGATAAGCTGCGTGAAAAGCGGCCCCGGTGCAGGCCGCCATTTGTCCATTTTCGCAAGAGCTACAGCGTGTAAGTTATTCTTTGTCGCTAAGCTGTGGTACCTTCTACAGGTGTTGCATTATTCTCAATTTTACATTCAGAAGCTGCATCGTCTGTTAGCTGTATATGTGCGGACGTCCAACTGGGAGTGCGTCAGCCGAATGTATGTTTCTACGCGTTAGGAATGATGGTCTCTCTTTGTCACACCTTTTTATACGCCAAGTTCTTAACCGTTTTTTCCCTGCGGGATCAGAAGAGACCTTTCTGCGTACTGTTCTTCAGGTTCAATTGTGAGGTATATTGTCTAATTTCTTAGTTTCACCTAATGACGGTGCTACCAGACCACTGAGCTCTTATCTGAATAAAGTTTTGGATGCATACAAATTTTTAATCGCGCGTTTTTTTGGTTTTATATATCTGAATTCTTTTTCCTGAAAGTGTGTTACTAAAAAATTAATAAAAACGTATTTTCCAACCCCTTTCAATTGAGCTGTTTACATTGCATCTTTAGGACAGGATGTATTTCGTTGTGTTAAGAAAATGTTGGTCCCGGCAAAAACGAAAACCTTTTTCTTTCAATTTCTCAGTGGAACACTTCCTATTCAAAAATCACTTGACGAAAAGGGTATATTTGTTCCCTGGACTGTGAACTGTATCTTGTGAAAAAGGCCTGAGTCGATAGGTATATGTTTTTAGATTTTTTGGACGCGGTGTTCTACTGGGATGTACTACAGCGAACCATGAAAAAGGAATTTCCTTTAAGCGCACACGTGACGCGTTTTCTGCCTGATGCCCCAACCGGCTCTTTACCGTATGATTTATTTATGGTTTTTTTGCTTACACAGTGTCTGAAAGCGCCGCATGGCAGTGCGGTATGCCGATGTAGATGCTCGACCAGTGTGTCACTATTTTTCCCATAGCATTCGTTCAATTAGAGAAGTGTATACGGTTTTGGGAGATGGGCCTGATTGGTTGCGTATCCTAGACGGACTGATCACATTAAGTTCATGTTAAAGGTCTGCATCAGTAGTAATTCAGCTTGCCTATTTTCATGGGTGTTGTTGAAAGTGTATTTTTTGAAAATAAATACTGTCTGGCAATAAAGAAAACAAAAGTAGCGTACCTTAGTGGAAAGGTGTCCGCTTACAACGCTGCGGACCCACGTTCGACCCAGAGTGGGCATACTTCTTTTTTTCAAACATTTATTTTTTTGTCAAACCTTTGACGATAATTACGACACTTCTTTTTCACAATTATTACTAAAAAGTAAATAATATTAAAACTTCGCTGAACTAAATGGTATGGGACTCCCTTTCCGAAGGTTGAATGGTGGACAGCGGGGCTCGGGGTGCCGACTGGACGCGGCGAAGTGGCGTGTACGACGGGGCCAAGTGAGTCAATAGTTTTGTAATTAACAGCCGCAGACTGTCGACGCGAAGCGGCGGGAACGCAGGCCGGGAGGGAGGGGCGGGGGGGGGGGGGGGAGTGGGTTAACCGGCTCCCCAGTGATCCACGTGCCGTCCGAAACGGGTGACCCGAATGGCACGCACTCTCCGCTTCGTACGTATAGCATGTCTTTATTCGTTGTTATGAAGCGTTACATTCGCGAGAGCTTTGTTAGACAAGATTGAGTGAGAAAAAAAAATAAAAGGAGGGAGAAAAACACAAATATCAGAGAGCGAGATTCCAACATCTGCTAACTGTGTCAAGTAGCGTAGCACAAGCAGGGCCGATATAAACTAAAGCGAAAAAGGGCGAGCATCCGCTCTTTTCCCTGACAGTCGTGGTGCGACAGTCTCGGGTGCAATCGAGCGTCCCTGATTCCGCTACGCGAAATTATCTCGGAGGGGAAGTTTCGTGACGCCGTCGGAGGTCACCGAGACAAATAGCCGGGAATTATGGGGAAGGTTGGAGGGTACGACCTCTTTCTAATCAGGACCAACGCTTCCGGAACTAACGACTCGTTCAGAACTCGGCCCGCTACGGGGCCTCCGTCTGGGAGTGACCCTGGCTTAGACGTGTGTCCGGACAAAATGGAGCTGGGAACGGAAAAGAAAGAAGAGGGTCCGTTCGCGTTTTCCCGGCATACGCGATAACTTGTGAGATGTTGATTATTTAGAAATAGTCGCTGCCTGCGAATTACTGATTTCCAGAGGAAAGCTCAGCGGGGAAAAGATCACTTACTTTTGGCGGGGTGCACATCAGTCTTTAAACACACCCGGACTAAAGGCTCTCCTGGAATTCAAATTCTTTTTTTTTTTCAATGGGGATTGTATTTATTGTTCATTTCATGGATTAAACGATTTGTTCCTGTATTTTTTGTAGGCTGTTGCGCATTTTAAGAACAGTAGTGGGACTAAATATAGAGCCATGTCTCATGCAAGCCGTATATATTTCAATGAGAGGTCCTTTGCTGCAGCCGTCGTTCCGCTTTTATAGTGACCGTTTTCGCGTGAGTGTGGTCATAATTAATTGTGACGTAGCTGGGATAGAGGAAATATCAATTCTATTTAGTTCATCATTGGAAGAGCCTAGATAATTTGAATGCGTGCCTTTTTAATGTTTAAATTTGAAGTTTTGGAAATGTAAAATCCACTAATATATGAAAGGAAATTTAATATATAACAGTTGAGGAACGAACTACTCAAGCTGCAGCCTCCTGCACTGGTACCACTTTCCGCCCCCCCC
>JAZHYW010053843.1:0-16637 GCA_037355805.1 Ixodes ricinus
AATTGCTTGGCTGCCGTTTAATCGCTTGGTTGTTATTCGGTTTATTTTTCGCTTGAGCTTGAAAACTTGTGCCGCCACATTTGACTCCCACCCTGCAACCATATTCCACGTAGCTTCGGCTCAAATACAGATATAGAATATGTTTTGGCTGCCGTTTAATCGCTCGGTTGTTATTCGGTTTATTTTTTCGCTGCGAGCTTGAAAAAACTGTGCCACCAGATTTTGATTCACACCTGCAACTATATTCCACGGTAGTTTCGGCTCAAATACAGATATAGTCTTCGCTCTGGCTGCCGTTTAATCGCTTGGTTGTTATTCGGTTTATTTTTTTCGCTTTGAGTTTGTAAAACCTGCGCTACCAGATTTGATTCCACCCTGCAACTATATTCCACGTAGTTTCGGCCCAAATACAGGATAGAATTGCTGAAGGCGTTTAATCGCTTTACAGCTATTTGGTTTATTTTTTCATTTGAGCTTGAAAACTGTGCCACCAGATTTGATTCCACACTGCAACTATATTCCACGTATCGGCCCCAAATACGATATAGAATTGCTTGGCTGCCGTTTAACTGCTTGGTTGCTAGTTCGGTTATGTTTTCAGCTTGAGCTTGAAACCTGTGCCACCACATTTGGATTCCACCCTGCAACCATGGTCTGCTCTTCGGGTTTCCGCTCAAATACAGATATAGAATTTGCTTGGCTGCCAGCGTTTAATCGCTCGGTTGTTATTCGGCGGATTTTGTTCTGCTTGAGCTTGAGAACTCGTGCCAGCCAGATTTGATTCCACATCTGCAAACTATATTGCTGCGCAGTTTCGGTCGCAATAACAGACATAGAAATTATTCCGGCTGCTGTTGACTCGCTTGGTTGTTATTCGGTTTATATTTTCAAGCCGTTGAGCTTGAAAACTGTGCCACTGATGCATCGATTCCAACCCCCGCAACCATATTCCACGTGGTTCTCTGGCTGCAACACAGATACAGAATTGCTGGTAGCTGCCGTTTAATCGTTGGTTGTTATTTGGTCTATTTTTTCGCTTGAGCTTGAAAACTGTGCCACCCGATTTGATTCCACCCTGCAACTATATCTCCACGTAGTTTCGGCTCCAATACAGATATAGAATTGCCTGGCTGCCGTTTAATCGTCTCTGGTTTGGTATTCGGCTTATTTTTCGCTTGAGCTGGAAAAACTGTGCCACCAGATTTGATTCCACCCTGCAACTATATTCCGCTGTAGTTTCGGCTCCAAATACAGATACAGAATTGCTTCATTGCCGTTTAATCGCTTGGTTGTTATTCGGTTTGGTTTTTCAGCATTGAGCTGAAAATCGCAGCCACCAGATTTGATTCCACCCTTGCAACTCATATCTTCCACGTAGCGCCTGGTCCTCAAATACAGATATAGAACGGTCTTGGCTGCTGCGTTGATCGTTGGCTGTTATTTGGTTTATTTTTCGCTTTTGAGCTAGAAAATCCGTGCTGGCCACGATGTGATTCACACACTGCAACCAGATCTAATGGCTTCTGGCTCAAATACAGATATAGAATTGCCTTGGCTTCGCCGTTTAATCAAGGTCGGTTGTTATTTGGTTGGTTTTTCATGGGCTTGGAGCTTGAATAATCCGTGCCACCAGATTTGGATTCCACCACTGCAACCATATTCCAACGTAGTTTCGGCTCCACACACAGAGATAGAATTGCCTGGCTGCCGTTCAATCGCTTTGTTGTTATTTGGTATTAGTTTTTCGCTTGAGCTTGAAAACTGTGCCATCAGATTTGATTTCACACTGCAACTGTATTCCACGTAGTTTCGGCTCCAATACAGATATAGAATTGCCTGGCTGCCGTTTAATCGCTTGGTTGTTATTTGGTTTATTTTATCGCTTGAGCTTGAAAACTGTGCCACCAGATTTGATTCCACACTGCAACTATATTCCACGTAGTTTCGGCTGCAATACAGATATAGAATTGCTTGGCTGCCGTTTAATCGCTTGGTTGGTATTTGGTTTATTTTTTCTCGCTTGAGCTTGAAAACTGTGCCACCAGATTTGATTCGGCACCCTGCAACTATATTCCACGTAGTTTCGGCTCAAATACAGATATAGAATTGCTTGGCTGCCGTTTAATCGCTTGGTTGTTATTTGGTTTATTTTTTCAGCTTGAGCTTGAAAACTGTGCCACCAGATTTGATCTCACACTGCAACTATATTCCACGTAGTTTCGGCTCCAATACAGATATAGAATTGCTTGGCTGCCGTTTAATCGCTTGGTTGTTATTTGGTTTATTTTTTCGCTTGAGCTTGAAAAACTGTGCCAACAGATTTGATTCCACACTGCAACTATATTCCACGTAGTTTTCGGCTCAAATATATAGATATAGAATTGCCTGGCTGCCGTTTAATCGCTTGGTTGTTATTTGGTTTATTTTTTCGCTTGAGCTTGAAAACTGTGCCATCAGATTTGATTCCACACTGCAACTGTATTCCACGTAGTTTCGGCTCAAATACAGATATAGAATTGCCATGGCTGCCGTTTAATCGCTTGGTTGTTATTCGGTTTATTTTTTCGCTTGAGCTTGAAAACTGTGCCACCAGATTTGATTCCACACTGCAACTATATTCCATGCTAGTTTCGGCTGCAAACACAGATATAGAATTGCCTGGCTGCCGTTTAATCGCTTGGTTGTTATTCGGTTTATTTTTTCGCTTGAGCTTGAAAATCTGTGCCATCACATTTGATTCCACTTCGCAACTATATTCCACGTAGTTTCGGCTCAAATACAGATATAGAATTGCCTGGCTGCCGTTTAATCGCTTGGTTGTTATTTGGTTTATTTTTTCGCTTGAGCTTGAGAACTGTGCCACCAGATTTGATTCACACTGCAACCATATTCCACGTAGTTTCGGCTCAAATACAGATATAGAATTGCCTGGCTGCCGTTTAATCGCTTGGTTGTTATTTGGTTTATTTTTTCGCTTGAGCTTGAAAACTGTGCCACCAGATTTGATTCCACACCTGCAACTATATTCCACGTAGTTTCGGCTCAAATACAGATATAGAATTGCCTGGCTGCCGTTTAACTGTCTTGGTTGTTATTTGATTTATTTTTTCTCTTGAGCTTGAAAACTGTGCCATCTAGTTTGATTCCACACTGCAACTGTATTCCACGTAGTTTCGACTCAAATACAGATATAGAATTGCCTGGCTGCCGTTTAATCGCTTGGTTGTTATTTGGTTTATTTTTCGCTTGAGCTTGAAACAACTGTGCCACCATTACTTGATTCCACCCCGCAACCATATTCCAACGTAGTCGGGCTTCAAATACAGATATGGAATTGCCTGGCTGCCAGTTTTTGAATCGCTTGGTTGTTATTCCGGTTTATTTCTTTCGCTTGAGCTTGAGAACCGTGCCACCAGATTTGACTCCACCCTGCACCTACATTCCAACGCAGTTTCGGCTCAAATACAGATATAGAATTGCTTGGCTGCCGTTTAATGCGGTTGCTATTCGGTTTATTTTTTCGCTTGGTTCAGTTGCCACAGTTTGATTCCACACTGCAACTATATTCCACGTGTTTCGGTCAAATACGATATAGCGCTTGGCTGCGTTTAATCACGTTCGTTATTTGCCGATGTTGTTGAGCTTGAAAACTGTGCCACCAGATTTGATTCCACCGTGCAACTATATTCCACGAAGTTACGGCCTCCAATGCCAGACATAGAATTGCTTGGCTTCGCCGTTGAACTGCTTTGACTGTTGTTTGCTGTATTTTTCTGACTTGAGCTCTGAAATCAGCTGTGCGACAAGATTTGGATTCCACCCTGCAAACCATATTCCACGTAGTTTCGGCTCCCATACAGAGACATAGGAATTGCTCGGCTGCCGTTTAATCGCTTGGTTTGTTATTTGGTTTATTTTTTCGCTTGAGCTTTGAAAGCCGTGCCACCTTATTTGATTCCACCCCGTGCAACCATATTCCACGTAGTTTCGGCTCCCATACAGATATAGAATTGCCTGGCTGCCGTTTAATCATGTTTGGTTGTTATCTGGCTTTATTTTTTCGCTTCTTGAGCTTGAAAGCTGTGCCACCATATTTGATTCCACCGTGCAACCATATTCCACGTAAGTTTCGGCTCCAATACCGATATAGAATTGCTTTGGCCGCCGCTGAACTCGCTTGGTTGTTGTTCGGTTTATTTTTTCGACTTGAGCTCAGAAAACTGTGCCACTAGATTTGATTCCGCCTCGCAATCCATATTCCCACGCAGTTTTCGGCTCCCATACAGATATAGAATTGCTCAAGGCTAAGCGACCTGATCGTTTGGTTGTTATTATGGTGTATGCTTTCGCTTGAGCTTGAAAGCTGTGCCACCATATTTGATTCACACTGTGCAACCATATTCCAACGTAGTTTCGGCTCGTATACAGATATAGAATTGCTCTGGCTGCCGTTTAATCGTCTGGTTGTTATTTGGTTATATTTTTCGCTTGAGCTTGAAAGCTGTGCCACCATATTTTGATTCCAATTCCTGCAACCATATTCCATCGGAAGTTACGGCTCCAATACAGATATAGAATTGCCTGGTTGCCGTTGAACTGCTTGCTTGTCGTTCGGTTTATTTTTTCGACCTGAGCCTGAAAACTGTGCCACAAGATTTGACTCCCATTCCCGCAAACCATATTCTCCGCAGTTTACGGCTGCTATAGAGATATAGAACGTTGCTTGGCTGCCGTTGAATCTGCTTGACTGTTGTTCGGTTTATTTTTTTCGACTTGAGCTCTGAAAACTGTGCTCAACAGATTTGATTCCACCCTGCAACCATGGTCCACGTAAAGTTACGGCTCAGCTAATACAGTTATTAGAATTGCTCGGCTGCCGTTTAATCGCTTGGTTTTTATTTGGTTTATTTTTTTCTGCTTGAGCTTGAAAGCCGTGCCACCATATTTGATTCCACCGTGCAACCATATTCCACGTAGTTTCGGCTCCAATTGCCAGATATAGAATTGTCTTGGCTGCCGTTTAATCGCTTGTTGTTATTCGGTTGCTTGCTGAGCTTTGAAACTGTTAACACATATTTGATTCAATCTCGTAACCATATCTACCGTGTAAGCTTCGTCTAAATACAGTCATGGTGCACCGTTCGGCTGCTGTGAATCGCTTCTGTTTATTTAAGCCATGCCATGAGCTTAAAACTGTGCCAATAGATTTGATTCACCTCAACTATATTCCACGTAGTTTCGGCTCCAATACCGATATAGAATTGCCTGGCTGCCGTTTCGCTAACTCGCTTGACTGTTGTCTGGTTTATTTTTCGAACTTGAGCCTGAAAACCGTGCCACACCAGATTTGATTCCACCCTGCAAACTATATTCCACGCAGTTTCGGTCCTAATACAGATATAGAATTGCTTGGCTGCCGTTTAATCGCTTGGTTGTTATTCGGTTTATTTTTTCGCTTGAGCCTGAGAAAGCTGTGCCACCAGATTTGATTCCACACGTGCAACCATGAGATCCACGTAGTTTCGGCTCCCAATACAGATATAGAATTGCTCGTACTGCCGTTGAACTGCCTGATTGTTGTTCGGTTTATTTTTTCTTGACTTGAGCTCGAAAACTGTGCCACCAGATTTGATTCCACCCTCTGCAAACCACATTCCACGTAGTTTCGGCTCCCATACAGACATGGAATTCGCCCGGCTGCCATGCTTAATCGCTTGGTTGTTATTTGGCCTATTTTTTCGCTTGAGCTTGAAAGCTAAGTGCCACCATATTTGATTCCACCGTGCAACCATATTCCACGTAAGCCATGGCTCTAATACAGAGCATAGGAATTGCTTGGCATGCCGTTGAACTCGCTTGATTGTTTATTCGATGTATTTTTCGACTTGAGCTCGAGAACTGTGCCACCCAGATTTGATTCCACCCTGGCAACCATATTGCACGTAGTTCTGGCTCCTATACATGATATAGGAATCGTTTGGCTGCCATTTAATCGATTGGTTGTTATTCGGTTTATTTTTTCTGCTTGAGCTTGAAAGCTGTGGGCCACCATATTTGATTCCACCGTGCAAATCCATATTCCACGTAGTCACGGCTCCCATACAGATATAGAATTGCTCGGCTGCCGTTGAATCTGCGTTTGACTGCGGTTTGATTTCATTTTTTCGACTTGAGCTCGAAAATCCGTGCCACCAGATTTGATTCCACCCTGCAACCATATTCCACGTAGCGCTGTGGCTCCCAATACAGATATAGAATTGCTTGGCTGCCGTTTAATCGATTGGTTGTTATGTCGGTTTATTTTTCGTTCTGGAGCTTGAACGCTGTGCCGACCAATATTTGATTCCACCGTGCAACCATAGTTCCACGTAGTTACGGCCGTGCCCATATGATATAGGGAATTGCTTCTGGCTGCCGTTTAATCGCTTGGTTGTTATTTGGTTTATTTACGTTCGCTTGAGCTTGCAACTGTGCCAACAGATTTGATTCCACCCTGCAACTATATTTCCACGTAGTTTCGGCTCCAATACAGATATAGAATTGCTTGGCTGCCGTTTAATCTTTTGGTTGTTATTCGGTTTATTTTTTCGCTTGAGCTTGGCTGTGCCACCAGATTTGATTCCACCTGCAACGATATTCCACGTAGTTTCGGTCCAAACAGCTATGGAATTGGCTGGCTGCCGCTTAAGCGCTTCGTTGTTATTCGGTTTATTTTTCGCTTGAGCTTAGCCTGCCACCAGATTTGATTCCACACCTGCAACCATATTCCACGTAGTTTCGGCTCCAATACAGTATTATGAGTTGCTTGGCTGCCATTTAACCACTTAGTTGTTATTTACTTTTATTTTTCGCTTGAGCTTGAAAAGCTTGCAAACGATTTGATTTCACCTGCAACTATATTCCACGTAGTTTCGGCTCCAATACCGACTATAGAATTGCTTGGCTGCCGTTTAATCGCTTGGTTGTTATTTAGTTTATTTTTTCGCTTGAGCTTGAAAACATGCCACCAGATTTGATTCCACTCTGCAACTATATTCCACGTAGTTTCGGCTCACAATACAGATATAGAATTGCTTGGCTGCCGTTTAATCGTTTGGTTGTTATTTGGTTTATTTTTCGCTTGAGCTTGAAATTGTTGCCACCATATTTGATTCCACCCTGCAACTATATTCCACGTAGCTTCGGCTCAAATACAGATATAGAATTGCTTGGCTGCCGTTTAATCGCTTCGTTGTTATTCGGTTTATTTTTTCGCTTGAGCTTGAAAACTGTGCCAACAGATTTGATTCCACCTCGCAACTATATTCCACGTAGTTTCGGTCTCAAATACAGATATAGAATTGCTCTGGCTGCCGTTTAATCGCTTGGTTGTTATTTGGTTTATTTTTTCGCTTGGTCTTGAAAACCTGTGTTACCAGATTTGATTCCACCCTGCAACTATATTCCACGTAGTTACGGCACCAAATACAGATATAGAACTGATCTGGCTGCCGTTTAATCGCTTGGTTGTTATCTGCTTCGTTTTTTCGCTTGAGCCTCTTGAAAAACTGTGCCACCAGGTTTGATTCCACCGCAACTATATTCCACGCAGTTTCGGCTCCAATACAGATATAGAATTGCTCGGCTGCCGTTTAATCGCTTCGGTTGTTATTCGGTTTATTTTTTCGCTTGAGCTTGAAAACTGTGCCACCAGATGTGATTCCACCTTGCAACCATATTCCACGTAGTTTCGGCTGCAAATACAGTTATAGAATTGCCTTTGGCTGCCGTTTAATCGCTTCGTTGTTATTCCTGGTTGATTTTTTCGCTTGTTGGAGCTTGAAAACTAGTGCCACCATGCTATGTGATTCCAACTCCTGGTCACCCATATTCCACGTAGTTTCGGCTCCAATACAGATATAGAATTGCTTGGCTGCCGTTTAATCGCTTGGTTGTTATTTGGTTTATTTTTTCGCTTGAGCTTGAAAACTGTGCCACCAGATTTGATTCCACTACTGCAACTATATTCCACGTAGTTTCGGCTCCAATACAGATATAGAATTGCTTGGCTGCCGTTTGAATCTGCTTTGGTTGTTATTTGGTTTATTTTTTCGCTTGAGCTTGAAAACTGTGCCACCAGATTTGATTTCACACTGCAACTATATTCCACGTAGTTTCGGCTCCAATACAGATATAAATTGCTTGGCTGCCGTTTAATCGCTTGGTTGTTATTTGGTTTATTTTTTCGCTTGAGCTTGAAAACTGTGCCACCAGATTTGATTCCACCGTGCAACTATATTCCACGTAGTTTCGGCTCCAATACAGATATAGAATTGCTTGGCTGCCGTTTAATCGCTTGGTTGTTATTTGGTTTATTTTTTCGCTTGAGCTTGAACACTGTGCCAACAGATTTGATTCCACCCTGCAACCATATTCCACGTAGTTTCGGCTCCAATACAGATATAGAATTGCTTGGCTGCCGTTTAATCGCTTGGTTGTTATTTGGTTTATTTTTTCGCTTGAGCTTGAAAACTGTGCCACCAGATTTGATTTCACACGTGCAACTATATTCCACGTAGTTTCGGCTCCAATACAGATATAGAATTGCTTGGCTGCCGTTTAATCGCTTGGTTGTTATTTGGTTTATTTTTTCGCTTGAGCTTGAAAACTGTGCCACCAGATTTGATTCCACACTGCAACTATATTCCACGTAGTTTCGGCTCCAATACAGATATAGAATTGCTTGGCTGCCGTTTAATCGCTTGGTTGTTATTTGGTTTATTTTTTCGCTTGAGCTTGAAAACTGTGCCACCAGATTTGATTTCACACGTGCAACTATATTCCACGTAGTTTCGGCTCCAATACAGATATAGAATTGCTTGGCTGCCGTTTAATCTGTTTGGTTGTTATTTGGTTTATTTTTTCACTTGAGCTTGAAAACTGTGCCACCAGATTTGATTCCACACTGCAACTATATTCCACGTAGTTTCGGCTCCAATACAGATATAGAATTGCTTGGCTGCCGTTTAATCGTTTGGTTGTTATTTGGTTTATTTTTTCGCTTGAGCTTGAAAACTGTGCCACCAGATTTGATTTCACCGTGCAACTATATTCCACGTAGTTTCGGCTCCAATACAGCATATAGAATTGCTTGGCTGCCGTTTGAACGCTTGATTGTTATTTGATTTATTTTTTGACTTGAGCTTGAAAACTGTGCCACCAGATTTGATTTCACCCTGCAACTATATTCCACGTAGTTTCGGCTCCAATACAGATATAGAATTGCTTGGCTGCCATTTAATCGTTTGGTTGTTATTTGGTTTATTTTTTCGCTTGAGCTTGAAAACTGTGCCACCAGATTTGATTCCACCCTGCAACTATATTCCACGTAGTTTCGGCTCCAATACAGATATAGAATTGCTTGGCTGCCGTTTAATCGCTTGGTTGTTATTTGGTTTATTTTTTCGCTTGAGCTTGAAAACTGTGCCACCAGATTTGATTCCACACTGCAACTATATTCCACGTAGTTTCGGCTCCAATACAGATATAGAATTGCTTGGCTGCCGTTTAATCGCTTGGTTGTTATTTGGTTTATTTTTTCACTTGAGCTTGAAAACTGTGCCACCAGATTTGATTCCACCCTGCAACTATATTCCACGTAGTTTCGGCTCCAATACAGATATAGAATTGCTTGGCTGCCGTTTAATCGCTTGGTTGTTATTTGGTTTATTTTTCACTTGAGCTTGAAAACTGTGCCACCAGATTTGATTCCACCCTGCAACTATATTCCACGTAGTTTCGGCTCCAATACAGATATAGAATTGCTTGGCTGCCGTTTAATCGCTTGGTTGTTATTTGGTTTATTTTTTCGCTTGAGCTTGAAAACTGTGCCACCAGATTTGATTCCACCCTGCAACTATATTCCACGTAGTTTCGGCTCCAATACAGATATAGAATTGCTTGGCTGCCGTTTAACCGCTTGGTTGTTATTTGGTTTATTTTTTCGCTTGAGCTTGAAAACTGTGCCACCAGATTTGATTCCACACTGCAACTATATTCCACGTAGTTTCGGCTCCAATACAGATATAGAATTGCTTGGCTGCCGTTTAATCGCTTGGTTGTTATTTGGTTTATTTTTTCACTTGAGCTTGAAAACTGTGCCACCAGATTTGATTCCACCCTGCAACTATATTCCACGTAGTTTCGGCTCCAATACAGATATAGAATTGCTTGGCTGCCGTTTAATCGCTTGGTTGTTATTTGGTTTATTTTTTCGCTTGAGCTTGAAAACTGTGCCACCAGATTTGATTCCACCCTGCAACTATATTCCACGTAGTTTCGGCTCCAATACAGATATAGAATTGCTTGGCTGCCGTTTAATCGCTTGGTTGTTATTTGGTTTATTTTTTCACTTGAGCTTGAAAACTGTGCCACCAGATTTGATTCCACACTGCAACTATATTCCACGTAGTTTCGGCTCCAATACAGATATAGAATTGCTTGGCTGCCGTTTAATCGCTTGGTTGTTATTTGGTTTATTTTTCGCTTGAGCTTGAAAACTGTGCCACCAGATTTGATTCCACCCTGCAACTATATTCCACGTAGTTTCGGCTCCAATACAGATATAGAATTGCTTGGCTGCCGTTTAATCGCTTGGTTGTTATTTGGTTTATTTTTTCGCTTGAGCTTGAAAACTGTGCCACCAGATTTGATTCCACACTGCAACTATATTCCACGTAGTTTCGGCTCCAATACAGATATAGAATTGCTTGGCTGCCGTTTAATCGCTTGGTTGTTATTTGGTTTATTTTTTCGCTTGAGCTTGAAAACTGTGCCACCAGATTTGATTTCACACTGCAACTATATTCCACGTAGTTTCGGCTCCAATACAGATATAGAATTGCTTGGCTGCCGTTTAATCGCTTGGTTGTTATTTGGTTTATTTTTTCGCTTGAGCTTGAAAACTGTGCCACCAGATTTGATTTCACACTGCAACTATATTCCACGTAGTTTCGGCTCCAATACAGATATAGAATTGCTTGGCTGCCGTTTAATCGCTTGGTTGTTATTTGGTTTATTTTTTCGCTTGAGCTTGAAAACTGTGCCACCAGATTTGATTCCACCCTGCAACTATATTCCACGTAGTTTCGGCTCCAATACAGATATAGAATTGCTTGGCTGCCGTTTAATCGCTTGGTTGTTATTTGGTTTATTTTTTCGCTTGAGCTTGAAAACTGTGCCACCAGATTTGATTCCACACTGCAACTATATTCCACGTAGTTTCGGCTCCAATACAGATATAGAATTGCTTGGCTGCCGTTTAATCGCTTGGTTGTTATTTGGTTTATTTTTTCGCTTGAGCTTGAAAACTGTGCCACCAGATTTGATTCCACACTGCAACTATATTCCACGTAGTTTCGGCTCCAATACAGATATAGAATTGCTTGGCTGCCGTTTAATCGCTTAGTTGTTATTTGGTTTATTTTTTCACTTGAGCTTGAAAACTGTGCCACCAGATTTGATTTCACACTGCAACTATATTCCACGTAGTTTCGGCTCCAATACAGATATAGAATTGCTTGGCTGCCGTTTAATCGCTTGGTTGTTATTTGGTTTATTTTTTCGCTTGAGCTTGAAAACTGTGCCACCAGATTTGATTTCACCCTGCAACTATATTCCACGTAGTTTCGGCTCCAATACAGATATAGAATTGCTTGGCTGCCGTTTAATCGCTTGGTTGTTATTTGGTTTATTTTTTCGCTTGAGCTTGAAAACTGTGCCACCAGATTTGATTTCACACTGCAACTATATTCCACGTAGTTTCGGCTCCAATACAGATATAGAATTGCTTGGCTGCCGTTTAATCGCTTGGTTGTTATTTGGTTTATTTTTTCGCTTGAGCTTGAAAACTGTGCCACCAGATTTGATTTCACACTGCAACTATATTCCACGTAGTTTCGGCTCCAATACAGATATAGAATTGCTTGGCTGCCGTTTAATCGCTTGGTTGTTATTTGGTTTATTTTTTCGCTTGAGCTTGAAAACTGTGCCACCAGATTTGATTCCACACTGCAACTATATTCCACGTAGTTTCGGCTCCAATACAGATATAGAATTGCTTGGCTGCCGTTTAATCGCTTGGTTGTTATTTGGTTTATTTTTTCACTTGAGCTTGAAAACTGTGCCACCAGATTTGATTTCACACTGCAACTATATTCCACGTAGTTTCGGCTCCAATACAGATATAGAATTGCTTGGCTGCCGTTTAATCGCTTGGTTGTTATTTGGTTTATTTTTTCACTTGAGCTTGAAAACTGTGCCACCAGATTTGATTTCACACTGCAACTATATTCCACGTAGTTTCGGCTCCAATACAGATATAGAATTGCTTGGCTGCCGTTTAATCGCTTGGTTGTTATTTGGTTTATTTTTTCGCTTGAGCTTGAAAACTGTGCCACCAGATTTGATTTCACACTGCAACTATATTCCACGTAGTTTCGGCTCCAATACAGATATAGAATTGCTTGGCTGCCGTTTAATCGCTTGGTTGTTATTTGGTTTATTTTTTCGCTTGAGCTTGAAAACTGTGCCACCAGATTTGATTTCACACTGCAACTATATTCCACGTAGTTTCGGCTCCAATACAGATATAGAATTGCTTGGCTGCCGTTTAATCGCTTGGTTGTTATTTGGTTTATTTTTTCACTTGAGCTTGAAAACTGTGCCACCAGATTTGATTCCACACTGCAACTATATTCCACGTAGTTTCGGCTCCAATACAGATATAGAATTGCTTGGCTGCCGTTTAATCGCTTGGTTGTTATTTGGTTTATTTTTTCGCTTGAGCTTGAAAACTGTGCCACCAGATTTGATTCCACACTGCAACTATATTCCACGTAGTTTCGGCTCCAATACAGATATAGAATTGCTTGGCTGCCGTTTAATCGCTTGGTTGTTATTTGGTTTATTTTTTCGCTTGAGCTTGAAAACTGTGCCACCAGATTTGATTCCACACTGCAACTATATTCCACGTAGTTTCGGCTCCAATACAGATATAGAATTGCTTGGCTGCCGTTTAATCGCTTGGTTGTTATTTGGTTTATTTTTTCGCTTGAGCTTGAAAACTGTGCCACCAGATTTGATTTCACACTGCAACTATATTCCACGTAGTTTCGGCTCCAATACAGATATAGAATTGCTTGGCTGCCGTTTAATCGCTTGGTTGTTATTTGGTTTATTTTTTCGCTTGAGCTTGAAAACTGTGCCACCAGATTTGATTTCACACTGCAACTATATTCCACGTAGTTTCGGCTCCAATACAGATATAGAATTGCTTGGCTGCCGTTTAATCGCTTGGTTGTTATTTGGTTTATTTTTTCGCTTGAGCTTGAAAACTGTGCCACCAGATTTGATTTCACACTGCAACTATATTCCACGTAGTTTCGGCTCCAATACAGATATAGAATTGCTTGGCTGCCGTTTAATCGTTTGGTTGTTATTTGGTTTATTTTTTCGCTTGAGCTTGAAAACTGTGCCACCAGATTTGATTTCACACTGCAACTATATTCCACGTAGTTTCGGCTCCAATACAGATATAGAATTGCTTGGCTGCCGTTTAATCGCTTGGTTGTTATTTGGTTTATTTTTTCGCTTGAGCTTGAAAACTGTGCCACCAGATTTGATTTCACACTGCAACTATATTCCACGTAGTTTCGGCTCCAATACAGATATAGAATTGCTTGGCTGCCGTTTAATCGCTTGGTTGTTATTTGGTTTATTTTTTCGCTTGAGCTTGAAAACTGTGCCACCAGATTTGATTTCACACTGCAACTATATTCCACGTAGTTTCGGCTCCAATACAGATATAGAATTGCTTGGCTGCCGTTTAATCGCTTGGTTGTTATTTGGTTTATTTTTTCGCTTGAGCTTGAAAACTGTGCCACCAGATTTGATTTCACACTGCAACTATATTCCACGTAGTTTCGGCTCCAATACAGATATAGAATTGCTTGGCTGCCGTTTAATCGCTTGGTTGTTATTTGGTTTATTTTTTCGCTTGAGCTTGAAAACTGTGCCACCAGATTTGATTTCACACTGCAACTATATTCCACGTAGTTTCGGCTCCAATACAGATATAGAATTGCTTGGCTGCCGTTTAATCGCTTGGTTGTTATTTGGTTTATTTTTTCGCTTGAGCTTGAAAACTGTGCCACCAGATTTGATTTCACACTGCAACTATATTCCACGTAGTTTCGGCTCCAATACAGATATAGAATTGCTTGGCTGCCGTTTAATCGCTTGGTTGTTATTTGGTTTATTTTTTCGCTTGAGCTTGAAAACTGTGCCACCAGATTTGATTTCACACTGCAACTATATTCCACGTAGTTTCGGCTCCAATACAGATATAGAATTGCTTGGCTGCCGTTTAATCGCTTGGTTGTTATTTGGTTTATTTTTTCGCTTGAGCTTGAAAACTGTGCCACCAGATTTGATTTCACACTGCAACTATATTCCACGTAGTTTCGGCTCCAATACAGATATAGAATTGCTTGGCTGCCGTTTAATCGCTTGGTTGTTATTTGGTTTATTTTTTCGCTTGAGCTTGAAAACTGTGCCACCAGATTTGATTTCACACTGCAACTATATTCCACGTAGTTTCGGCTCCAATACAGATATAGAATTGCTTGGCTGCCGTTTAATCGCTTGGTTGTTATTTGGTTTATTTTTTCGCTTGAGCTTGAAAACTGTGCCACCAGATTTGATTTCACACTGCAACTATATTCCACGTAGTTTCGGCTCCAATACAGATATAGAATTGCTTGGCTGCCGTTTAATCGCTTGGTTGTTATTTGGTTTATTTTTTCGCTTGAGCTTGAAAACTGTGCCACCAGATTTGATTTCACACTGCAACTATATTCCACGTAGTTTCGGCTCCAATACAGATATAGAATTGCTTGGCTGCCGTTTAATCGTTTGGTTGTTATTTGGTTTATTTTTTCGCTTGAGCTTGAAAACTGTGCCACCAGATTTGATTTCACACTGCAACTATATTCCACGTAGTTTCGGCTCCAATACAGATATAGAATTGCTTGGCTGCCGTTTAATCGCTTGGTTGTTATTTGGTTTATTTTTTCGCTTGAGCTTGAAAACTGTGCCACCAGATTTGATTTCACACTGCAACTATATTCCACGTAGTTTCGGCTCCAATACAGATATAGAATTGCTTGGCTGCCGTTTAATCGTTTGGTTGTTATTTGGTTTATTTTTTCGCTTGAGCTTGAAAACTGTGCCACCAGATTTGATTTCACACTGCAACTATATTCCACGTAGTTTCGGCTCCAATACAGATATAGAATTGCTTGGCTGCCGTTTAATCGCTTGGTTGTTATTTGGTTTATTTTTTCGCTTGAGCTTGAAAACTGTGCCACCAGATTTGATTTCACACTGCAACTATATTCCACGTAGTTTCGGCTCCAATACAGATATAGAATTGCTTGGCTGCCGTTTAATCGCTTTGGTTGTTATTTGGTTTATTTTTTCGCTTGAGCTTGAAAACTGTGCCACCAGATTTGATTTCACACTGCAACTATATTCCACGTAGTTTCGGCTCCAATACAGATATAGAATTGCTTGGCTGCCGTTTAATCGTTTGGTTGTTATTTGGTTTATTTTTTCGCTTGAGCTTGAAAACTGTGCCACCAGATTTGATTTCACACTGCAACTATATTCCACGTAGTTTCGGCTCCAATACAGATATAGAATTGCTTGGCTGCCGTTTAATCGTTTGGTTGTTATTTGGTTTATTTTTTCGCTTGAGCTTGAAAACTGTGCCACCAGATTTGATTTCACACTGCAACTATATTCCACGTAGTTTCGGCTCCAATACAGATATAGAATTGCTTGGCTGCCGTTTAATCGCTTGGTTGTTATTTGGTTTATTTTTTCGCTTGAGCTTGAAAACTGTGCCACCAGATTTGATTTCACACTGCAACTATATTCCACGTAGTTTCGGCTCCAATACAGATATAGAATTGCTTGGCTGCCGTTTAATCGCTTGGTTGTTATTTGGTTTATTTTTTCGCTTGAGCTTGAAAACTGTGCCACCAGATTTGATTTCACACTGCAACTATATTCCACGTAGTTTCGGCTCCAATACAGATATAGAATTGCTTGGCTGCCGTTTAATCGTTTGGTTGTTATTTGGTTTATTTTTTCGCTTGAGCTTGAAAACTGTGCCACCAGATTTGATTTCACACTGCAACTATATTCCACGTAGTTTCGGCTCCAATACAGATATAGAATTGCTTGGCTGCCGTTTAATCGCTTGGTTGTTATTTGGTTTATTTTTTCGCTTGAGCTTGAAAACTGTGCCACCAGATTTGATTTCACACTGCAACTATATTCCACGTAGTTTCGGCTCCAATACAGATATAGAATTGCTTGGCTGCCGTTTAATCGCTTGGTTGTTATTTGGTTTATTTTTTCGCTTGAGCTTGAAAACTGTGCCACCAGATTTGATTTCACACTGCAACTATATTCCACGTAGTTTCGGCTCCAATACAGATATAGAATTGCTTGGCTGCCGTTTAATCGTTTGGTTGTTATTTGGTTTATTTTTTCGCTTGAGCTTGAAAACTGTGCCACCAGATTTGATTTCA